>ML661897.1:3169300-3379320 GCA_007570785.1 Antilocapra americana
CATGGTGATATCATGACAATGTATGGCAAAAACAATAATAAAAATAAAAAAAAAATAAAATAAAATGAAATTAGTACTAAAAAAAAAAAAAAGAAAGTGAAGCAAAGAACAGGTTTAGTCAAGCCATTAGCGTGATACTTTGGCAGGAAAGTAAATATGTTGATTTTTCAAGTCCTTGTGTGTCCTCTTCCCAGGGGCTAAGGGTCCGGGACTTTAGCTTGGCTAAGGGGCAGCAATGAGACTTCACTCTAACGAGACAAACTGATCATCAAAAACCACCCAGTAGGCAAGTGGTGAATGGATAATAAAATTTGACAACCTGGCAGGCCCACCCCACCACACCCTCCGCTGTGAAAATAATATTCTCATAAAAAGGAAGAAACTACGCAGAAAAGTGAAAAAGAAGATAAGTAGACGTCATTCACAGTCCCACATTCAGAAATAACCTCTATAAATTCTTCTGGACATGTGTTGATAGGAAATAATAATATTCTATAAAGGGATCCTACCTGCTTTTTTTTTTTCCACCTCACATTGTACTATGGATCTCTTGCCACATCAATAAATATAGGCCTAAATCAATTTTAAAGGCTGAATAGCATTTCACTACATGGAGGAGTCATTTTTTAATCTGTCTTTGTTGACGGGCATTTAGGTCATTTCTCATTCAGAGCTATTAACAATGAGACGAAGCATCCTGGGCACAAGCCTCTGAGATAGGCATCCAGCTGTGGGGATCTGGGGCTTTTATCACTCGGTTGCCTCGCGGGGGAGCAGGGATGACAAAGCCCATGTCTCCCATTGCACTGCTCACAGCTTATTGTGTTATAATTCATCTCTTATTTGCTTTTGTGTTGCCTTATCCCTCTCCTCCCACAGAGTCTCCTAATGGGCTCTTTGGTGAGGGGTGGAGTGTACTGTACTCACTTAGTCCTGCCCGTATTCATTACTAGAATGTGCAGGGTTTAGATTGCTTCTGAAAGTGTATGGACGGTCAGCAGAATGACCTCTGATTCTGAACAGCTATTGAGAAACCCACTCTGCGGTGTTGTTCCAACTGCTGTCCTAACAGCAGCATTCCACATGTGCGGAGTTTCCATAAAGAAAAGTCCCTTTTTGCCCCATTTAAAAAAATTATGTTGAACATTTATTTATTTCTCAAGAATCTAATAAGGCCCGCTGGGTGGCCAGCTCTGTGTGTGGCACAGGAAACTTAGAGATGATTAAGTGCGTGGTCCTTGCCCTCCAAGGTGTAAGTTCGCCTGGAGGGGCTCACTGTGTCATGTTCTTAAACATTGTTTTTCATGGAAGTCAAGCTCCCAAGCCTCCTCAAGACTGTAGCGCCAACAACTTGGATGTTACAGAGAAACTTTTATATGAGGGAAGTGGTTTTGTAATTTCCTCGGGTGGAGAAGACTGAAGTGGTGTTTCTGGTGAAAGCTAGAGGAAGTTGAAACATCTTCTTGGACCAGAGCAGAATTATCTCAGGCAAATTCCTTCCTGTCTTTCCATCTTCAGCGTGGGTCATTTAAAGGGTCATGGATTTTGGTTGTTAATTTTAGAATTTAGGGAGACCGAGTCAAAAAACCCGTGTATGAACAGAGACTTTCAGCAGCGTGGCTTATAGTCATTACTAGATTAGTGGAGACTTGGTTCTGTCATGAGAAAACTCAGCAGGAAAAGGCTGATGATGGCTCCCCTGACTTGAAGGGACTTTATAGATCAATTAGGTCAAGGGTTTTAGGTTATTTTCAGCACCTCTTTGGAAAGCTAACTCTTCCCAGGAAAGATGAACTTGATGTGCATAAGCACAATTATTTTTTCTTTTTTTAACTGAAGTATAGTTGACTTATAATATTGTCTTAGTTTCATGTGTACAGCAAAGTGATTCAGTTATGTATATAAATTTTCTTCAGGTTATTTTCCATTATAGGTTGTTATGAGATATTGAATATATTTCCCTGTGCTAAACAGTAAATCCTTGTTGCTTATCTAGTTAATTTGTAGTAGTTTGTATCTGTAGTTTAATCCCAAACGCCTACTAATTTATCCCTCTCCCCTTTCCCTTTTGGTAACTATAAGTATTTTCTTTTCTTTTCTCTTTTTTTTTTTTTGTGAGTCTGTTTCCGTTTTTTTACTTATAGATTCATTTGTTATTTTTTAGATGTCACATGTAAGTGATAGCGTATGATATTTGTCTTTTATCTGACCTATTGTCTTTTTAATGACTTACAGTCTGTTCTCGCTGACTTATTTTCTCTGACTTATTGCTGTTTCTCTGACTTATTTTCTATTTCTCTGACGTACTGTCTTTTCTCTTACTTATTATGATCATCTCTAGGTCCATCCATGTTGCTGCAAATGGCAATATTTCATCCTTTTTTTTATCACTGAGTAATAGTCTATTGTGTATATATATACCACATCTTCTTAAACCAGTCATCTGTTGATGGGCACTTGGGTTGTCTGTGAACACTGGGGTGCATGTATCTTTTTGAATGTGTGTTTTTGGGTTTTTTGGATTGCTGGATCAAGTGGTAGTTCTATTTTAGTTTTTGAAGAAACCTCCATACTGTTCTCCATAGTGGCTGCTCCAGTTTGTATTCCCAGCAACAGTGTAAGAAGGTTCCCTTTTCCCGCGTTCTCTCCACCATTTGTTATTTGTAGACTTTTTGATGATGGCCATTCTAACCTGTGTGAGGTGATATCTCATTGTAGTTTTGATTAGCATTTCTTTAATAACTAATGATGTTGACATATCTTCATGAAGCACAGATATTTTTATACTATACCAAGCAGGTTGCAGATAACCAGCTTAAGAGTTCATAATCTGGTCAGTCCCTGGTTTTCTGAGTGAAAGTCGCTCAGTCTTGTCCGACTCTTTGCAACCCCATGGACTATCTGTCCATGGAATTCTCCAAGCCAGAATACTGGATTGGGTAACCTTTCCCTTCTCCAGGGGATCTTCCCAACCCAGGGATCAAACCCAGGTCTCCCCCATTGCAGGCATATTCTTTACCAGCTGAGCCACAAGGAAGGCCCATTCCTGGTTTTAGTTACTAAGATTTATAGGGGAAGGTAACTCCAGGGGACTGTGAAATCTTATTGATGAAACTATTCCTAAAAGAAAAACACATTTTTTTTTTCTTTCTTTCAGCACTGGCTGGATCATTCCAAACCTATAAAAAAGCAGATGAAAAGTAAGTAAGCAGAATTCAGTCTACTACCTTACTACTTTTTCAGAGAGTGAACTCCTTGGCTAATGTTTTGAAGTGTTACGTTTTCATTAGAACTTGGGAGCATTTTCAAATGGATTCAGTTCTAAGGATGTTTTAATTCCCTAAGACTGGCTAAATGTTAAGAGTTTAAAATTTGAATGGGAGTTTTTAGTAGATGTTAAAAAACACACTATGCCCTCTTTTGAAATTAGACACTCCCCCCAATGAGGACTGAAAAATATAATGTTCAGAAACATGACTTTATACCTGTGACATTCATTTTCTCGTGGATTATGAAGTAGATTCAGAGAATGGGAGAGCTGGCAGGATCTTTGACAATCTGGTCCTGCTCTCTGATTTTATGTTGTGGTAACTGCATTTCTTCCATGTGGTTTATGTATGAGTAATTTTTTAAAAATTTAATGTTTTTGAAGTATTTTTACTGTAGTTATTTTTAGATTACAGAACACTTGGCTGTTTATGTGTCACTTTCCTATAGCCCACTTCATATTTTGTTAAAAGTTAGTGTCACTGGGGTATCTTGGCAGTCAGGGGTGAAAGTAAAATGTTAGCTTTCAGTAAGTCATCTAGATGAGCAGGATTTCCTTCCAGAGTGAGATTAATAACTACACTGTTTTTGTCAACACCAAAGTCCATTTTAGTTTTCCAAACTGGGGTTGCTTTGTATGTGGGTGTTATTTTCCAGTGGCGTGGTAGATATGTTCATAGATTTAACGTGTTTTTCCTTTTGTCCATTCTGTGATCTTCAAAACTTGGGGGAAAACGTCTTCAACCTTCCATCTCCAAATGCTTAGTTGGACCTGCCTATGCTTTGCACTTTCGCGTTAAATATTATTCTTCAGAACCGAACAACCTTCGTGAAGAGTTTACGAGGTAGGACAAGATGCGAAGCGAGGTCCTTCCCCTACCCACATCCCGTAGCACTTGCCCTAGTTATAATCAGCAGGTCTTCTAGACTGTGGGCTTGCCCCCTCTTCCATCTGCTATCTTTGTGTTCTGAGCAAAAGTTACGAACACTTTGCCTGTGCTTATCTCTGTATTCTGTTGAAAACCTCCACTTTGCTTGATTGGACCTTTTCTAAGTAAATCAAAATTTAAAAGTGTATCTTCTTGTCCCATTTCTGTTTTGCTAGACCTTGGGTAAATTGGCTAGTTGGTCTCTGGCACTTTGTTTTTTGTGTCAGGCACCAAAAGGGAAGGCAGATATTAAAAGAGCATTTCACCATCCCAAACTGCCATTTTATGTCTTCAAGGACCTGCAAAATATCCCCTCGATTGTTACAGTATCAGAGGTGTTAGCACTCCTTCATGGCGTCTTTCTACCCCATCGAGTTTCTTCCTTGGTATGCCCGCCTATGTCTGCCTCTGAGACTTCAGAGAGAGTGTTGAAGCAAAAGAGACTTCAAAAACATTTTATGTGTGGACTTTCCCTCCAGCCACCTTTCTGTCAGTGAGATTCTCGACCTAGTCTCCTGCTGCTTTTGATGTCCCCAGACTCCCCTTGTCGTTGTCTGTGATGGACAGCAGTGGTGACAGGTGGTCCCTGGCTGTGGCCCCTGGCTTGGAGGCGACCACCTAAGTAGCACTTCAATGACTGAGTTTATCACCATGCCTCGCCACGGGAGGGGCCTTTGGGCTTCCGTAGTTAAGATTTCCTACAGGAATTGGAAGTTCTGGCCACATCAGCGCTGTTTCCTCCTTAATACGGGTACTCAGTTTAATGGTAGTTGAGTGCCTGTCAGAAGTAGTAACATTCTGGAATGTACTAGAACCTTCACCACCACCCACATGTCTGGGTCACCCACATTATCCTATAGCCATTCCACAGAGAGCGACTGTGTGCATTGTGTTCAAAGTTCAAACAAATTACATTATCCTAGAGCTCCTCCTCAGAGTCCTTTGTGAGCGTGCTGCTTCTAGCTGTCATCAAAGTCAGTGATTCTTAACCAGGGCTTGTGAATCAGAAACACCCAAGAAGCTTTTGAACAAATCACATTCCTGGGGACCACTCTTGCGTGTAAGATTCTCATTCTGTAGGTGCGGAGTGGAGCGTGGGCAGCTTTGGTTTTTACAAAGCAACTAAGTGGTTCTGATGCCCACATCCTCCTGGTAAAAAAGGACGCTTACTTAATCTCTTATTTCAGTGAACTCCTCTGGTTGGTATTTGCTGCCTTCCTCCCCATTTTCCGTGACCAGTTCCAGGATTTCTGTTTCCTGTGTATGTGTGTCTGTGTGTGTGTGCACTTGTGTTTTTGGAAGACAGAATCTGCGGTTAAACTTAGCAGAAAAAAAGCCTCCAGCAGTTGCTCACTGCAGTCAGCTGCAAACTCTTTGATACAATCAGCTGCATCCTTCCTGAAATCTGCTGGCAGGGTTGGCTGAGGGTCAGATGCAGTGGCTCCACCCTACCTCTTGGGTTGTGTGAACTCTGCGTGTGTGTGTGTCTGTCTGTCTGTCTCCTGGAGGCCCACGGACATTGAGGAGGCGTCGTTGGACCATGCAGCTTTCCATGTGCCATCCTTGCGAGTATCTTGCAAATTTCCTACACACATTCACCTTCCTAGCTAGGTTCTGGAATGCCTTCCTGGGACAGGAGGAGATGCTTCTACCCAGGTTCTCATCTGACCTGGACACCCTTGTTACAAGGCAGGCTTCCAGGCTGCGTGGGGGTGGGAGCAGTGATGGGAAGCTGGGGATTGGAAGCGGCTGGGGAACAGTGACCCTCTGTTGACTTTTGTATATGTTTGTCAGGTACCTGTTTGTTTTACAACTCAGGCATGACATTCTTTCAGGAAAGTAAGTATGTTTTTTTTCTAACCATTAACTCAAGATAGATCATAGTGTATTTTCTAAATAATTCACTGTGTGTGTGTTTTTTTATAATTCTTTACCCTTGTTCCCTTTTCAAAATTCAAAAAAAGTACACCAGGCATTGTAAAGTGAGTCTAATACTTGTATCATTGTCATCAACATCTTATGTTAAATAACTCCTATATGGCTTGAAGCATTTCTAAGAGCATTTAATATCTTCAGTGATGTGTATTTGGGAGTCATTTTCTCCCCGGCCACATCATTGCTCCATTCATAACGGCTTTTGCCGTATTTGCGAGCAAGATACTTTATTAGTATGTATACACTTACAAGTATTTGGATCATCTGAAAGTCTCACTCATCGCCATCTGCATTTACGTCAAGAGGTTACGTTCTGATTCTACTAGAAAGAGGCTTAGATGTCTCTTCTCATTTCCTTTTCCTCTCTTAAAAATGGTTTTTAAGTCCTAGGCCTCTGGCTATACAATATTGAGCACGACAAGCATTGGCACCGAAGTGACTGATTTTACAGGCAGTGTATGTATTCTAAGGGTACGCGATTGCAACAGTCCTAACTTCTACAGCTGTGTCATTTTTCACCAGACATATTGACTGTTTTCTGCTACATGAAAAACTTAAGACCCACTGAATCCAGAAAGCAATTCCTGCTCTTGACAAGAATACGTTTTGATTTTGCATATAACCTGAAAGAGATTTAAAATGTAATTTCTGAATCTGCAAATTCTCTGTAGAATATGTGCTACAAGAATCCCCGTGGAATGTACACTCTAGAACAAGTAGATTGTACAGTGTGTACATTTGCCTTGGCTGTGTGCTACAGATCTTTGATTGTGTGTGTATCGAAGTGTGTGTGTGTGTATTTCTCCCTCACCATACTGTGCTCCCACACTAAAAGCCTCTTACCTAGTGATTGTCTCCGGTCTGGAAAAATGTTAATGGCGACATCTTGGATTCGTACAGCACTTTGCAGTTGACGCACACCTCAGCCTGACATTACTATATTCACAGTAGACCGGTGTTCTGGCCCCAGCGTTGCATTTACCAGCTGGCCGGCGGTGGGCGGGACACTTGAACACTCAGGTCCTCATCTCTCTGAGGTGAAGGGTGGGGAGCACTGACCACACCCATAGTAGGGGTTGACTCACTTGATGCATTGACCAAGTACCCATTATTATCCACTGACCAACTGGATAATACGCATATGTGAAAAGGCTTTGAAAACTATGAAGTGCTATACCAATGTATGTCGTTATTGTTTTTCTAACAAAATTTGTGTATTAAGTATGAATGGGATCACTGGATTTGTAGTAATACAGCTCTGTGGCATTGTCTCAGTTATTTGATTGCTTCGGTGTATCTGGCTGTCCTGGCCATCTTAGATACAGTGTCTGTTTATCTCTAACACTAGGACCTGGTTTCAAGAAAGACTTAAGGCAATTTGAAAAGATGCATGTGTCAAATCAAGATAAAATAAGTTTAAAACAAGTAAAGCAAAGGGAAGGGCTTTTCATTCTCTTTTCCAAACTTCCCCATTCTTGCCAGATTCAGGAAAATTGCCCATTATGCTTAGAGTTGAAACTATACCTCGATGGGTTAGTTTAACATATGAGGAGAACTGACTTTGGGAAACAGGGAGAATAAGTCAGGTTGTTTGCATTTTTTAATGTAGACAACAAAAATAGCAACCACAGAGAACAAAAATCATTATCTAAATATCACTACATTCTGCGAAATGGTTTTAGTGACATTTTGTATAGTTATGAATATTAAAGTTCATATTTAGAGTTAATTTCTTTCTTTTTTTTTTCAAGATTGAAATGCCCATATGAAACAGCTGTGGAATTAGCCGCCCTCTGCCTACAAGGTACATTACTCCTTAGTGGTAATTAGCATTTTAAAGTTATTGCTTTTCCTTTCAGCAAATGAAGGTCTACTAGGTAGCAGGCACAGGGCTCTTTGGGGGTATAAATAAACATGATACAGTCTCCATCCCCAAGTAGCTTCCAGTCCCCGAGGACCACATGACAGGATCACATACTCCGTGTGCACATATATAGCAGAGTGTGGTTCCTTCAGGAAGAGAGACCTGCAGGAGCCTCCGAAGTGGCAGGCCCATGGGAGGAGATGAACCGAGGAGCCAAGGCACAGAGTAGAAAAGTGCACAGAGGCACCAGCAGTTGAGCAATGTCAGAGGGCCAAGTTAAAAAATCTGGAGAGGTGGATGACCTTGACCTCAGTTAAAGCGAATCAACTTCACGCTGTCGGCAGTGGTGCATTTGAAGAGGGAGGCAGGCCCCATCAGATGTGCGTGTTAGGAAGGCCACAGTGGTTATGATGGGGAGAAGGGACAGGAACAAGACCAAGACTGGGGCTGGGGATGTAGTGAGATGTAGCTGTAATAAAACCAAACTGACCAAGGCTGGGGGTTAAACACACACACCCCAAACTGCATCAGTAATGAAAGGAGAAGGACCCAGTCGTTAGGCTTCAGTGTTGAAGGAGGGGTCAGAGATGACTGCTTGGCTTTTGCTAAGAATGGATGATGGTAACAGCGAATGGCTGGACTAAGAGTTGGGCTCCATGGCGGGACATCTGTGCAGTCTCTTGGCTCAGAGGCGCCAGTGGGGCCTCTGGTAGCTTCTTGAGTCAGTGCAGATCAGGCTCCACGAGAGAGGTCAGGCTGGAAGCACTGACAGGGGAGCCATCAGCATGTGGGTGGGAATTGGTGGGTAAGAGGGCTGCCTGCCTGACTTTCAGCATTGACCATTCCATCCATATGATGCATTGGTGGATTTTAGTTTAAAATGCACAAGAAACACTCACTGAAGTCTCCAGCACTAATTGAGAGGATACTAATGTGCAGCTGCACATAAGGAATTTCGTTAGCACATCAGATAGGCATATGTTGTGGACTCTTTCACCAGTGTGCCCGTTGGCTTCTATGGGATAATGAATTATGATGTATTCATTCTTAATTACTAATTCTTTTTGAACACCATAATAAGATTTGGCTTCCGACTTTTGTCTTTACCAAATTTTAAAACAATCTAAATCTTTTCAAATTATAAAACCAGTACAGGCTTATTATAGAATATCAGGACTAGAAGGAGTAGAAGGAAGGAAGGAACCCACCATCCTGCTCAAAGATAAGCAGAGTTTCTGTCTCTGTGTTTTGAGTTCTGGTCATGGTCATATACAAAATTTTTTGTATGGTTTTCTACTTGGTAATTTCAGTACATATAGTTCATCATGTTTGTACTCATAAAGATGATTTTGAATGACCAGATTACTCCCATTCCCTGATAGTTCAGTTCTTTTGTCATCTTTAGTGCTTATTTTTGAATGGGGACTTGGCTTACTGTAGGTGATCAGTAAGTGCAGAATGAACTTGAAGAGCTCCCCAAGGACTGTGAAATTTCTCAAGAGCCTCTGTGCATTTGAAAACTGAAAGGAAAGGTGTTTCCTCTCATGCTGGAGCTGTGAACATGTGTCTTGTTGCGGTTGTCCTTGAATCAGTGCCTCCATTGTTGTGATTGCGGTGGCCCTGCTTGGAGGCTCTGCTCTTTTGAGAATGAATGTTATGGTTGATTTGAACAGTAATTCAGGTACAGAGTAAAAGGAGGAGGGAAAACATAGTCATCTGTGGTGTGTCCCTGCTTTGTAAGTTTCAGGTTTATGGGTAAGGCATGAGAGACCCAGGTGGTTAAGGGACTTTGCCCAGGTCACACAGGTCAAGTGGGAGTCAAGCCCTCCTGCCTCTGAGCTGTTTCCTCCACACACCCCACCCCCCACCATGGCTAAGCGAAGTGTGCTCTTGCTGGCAGGTTCTTGGAAGTCAGGCAGCATGCTTCCTCAGGATGGGTGTCCCTCAGGCCTGTTTTGGTCCCCCAATGATAAGAGGGGACACTGGCCCCCTTGCCTGGTCTCGTGGGAACCTTATCATTGGCTTCTCCCTCCTGTGCTTGATGATGTCAGAGGCAGAGTTAATCAAGTCTCGTGCAGACACACCAGTAGATGCATGGCTCACTTTGGCCCATGCTGCAGGGTGGTTCATATCAAGGAGACCTCTTTCCAGACTGCCCTTCCAACCTTGCTGGGTCTGCAGCTTCAGGGTAACATCTAGGTCAGAGGTCAGTTGCAGCCCCCAGCCTTGGAAGCCCAGCCCTCCCCTTTTCTGGGCAAATGTGTCCAGAGCAAAACCGTCACTTGTGGCTGTGCCCAGGGTCCCCAGCAGCCGCATACCCTGATCCAGACCCCTGGTGGTCTTAGGGGTGCCATCCAGCTGACAGCTGAAGATTTGAGGGGCTGTGGTCAGGCGAGGAGACAGCCCTGAGGTCCCCACCCAGTGTCAGAGGCTGTCTCGTGCAGTCCTCACAATAGCCCTCCCAGTTTGGTGTCACGGCTTCCTCTGAGTGGACAGGGACGTTACATCCTCTTCTGCAAGCCTACAGGAGTCCCTCTCCTGAAAGGTGGGCACTGGGATTGGGGCTCAGAAGCCAGTGGGAAGGGCTGCTGGGTACATTAAGGGTTGCTGTCAGTGTTTGGTCACGTGCTGGCTTGTTGGTGGGATTCTGTGTTAAGCAGTGGTTCTCGAAGTATGTTCCCTGGGAACATAGTGCATCAGCTCCACCAGTATCACCTGGGAGCTTGTTAGAAATGCAGGTTTTGGGGTGGGAGGTTCAAGAAGGAGGGGACATATGTATACCTATGGCTGATTCATGTGTTGTATGGCAGCAACCAATACAACATTGTAAAGCAATTATCCTCCAGTTAAATAAATTTAAAAAGAGAAATGCAGGTTTTCAGGCCTTATTCCAGACCTATGGATTCAGAACCTTTGGGGGTGGGGACCAGCCATGTGTGTTTTAACAAGTCCCCCAGGCAATTCTGATCCTTATTTGTTAGAAAACCCCTGTTGTAAATCCATGCTTTTCCAAGTAACGTGTGCCCCACCCTCCCTGGGCGTCTGGTGGAAGGCGGGTTTGCTCCCACGGGTCCCAGGTGGGGCCTGAGATTCTGCATGGCGGGCAAGCTCCCAGGTGATACCCACACTGCTGGTCTGTGGACCACGCTTTGTATTAGCCAGGTACCAGAGGTAATCGCAGGAAAGGAGTAGAGGGACCTCTGGGGGATTCCTTTTCCCTCTGGGCTCTGCCTCCTGTCCTGGGAGGGTTGGAGGAGTGGAGAGAGATTTTCTCACTCAGGTCTAGGAGGAATGGGCCTCCTGTGTCCTCCGGCCCTGCATTCTGTGGGGGCGGCTTTGGGCTTTTTGCTTGGGATCGCCCACGTGGCTGTTGCTCCCTACTGCACAGCCGCCAGCTTCCCAGGTTCTGCCTGAGTTGCCGCAGTTGCTCCCGCAGCCCTCTCACCCCCTCCTCCCTCCCTCCTCACACCTTCCCTCTCCCTCCTGACATTTCCCCCACCCCAACACCCGATTCTGCCTGTACTGAATTCTTGATTGGTCCTCCCCAGCACTGCAGACTCTGGTGTGCTGCTGAGACCCACCCTTAAGGAGAGCCTTGTTACATGGATGTTTCTGGGCAGGTCCCCATTCCCTGCCGTTGCCTTTTATTGCAAATTTAGGCACTACAGTTGGTGGGGGTAATGTAATCAGGGCCTCCCTGGGCAGGAGAAGTAGTCGGGAGAGAGACAGTCATAACCGAGATGATGGTGTATGGCGCACTGGAGTGATTGGAGGGGATTCTGAATGTCCCTGTGGGGACCGAGTAGGATTTAAGTCCTCCCCAAAGGAGGGCCTTAGTTATACCTGAGGGGGTACCTGTGCTGTTTACAGTCGGGCAGAGCGCCTTTGGACTTGCTGCTGCAATAATCAGAAGCATTCACTGTCTCATGTTTTCTCCCTTTTATGAATCCTGCAGCCGAGCTTGGGGAGTGCGAGCTTCCAGAGCACTCACCAGAGCTTGTGTCTGAGTTTCGGTTCATTCCAAATCAGACAGAAGCAATGGAATTTGATATCTTCCAGAGATGGAAAGAATGCAGGTACCTTGATGCTACCATCTAGCATTCCAATGCATGCATTTGGGCACGTGTAAGCGTTGGTCAGAGGGCTTCCCTGATAGCTCAGACAGTAGAGAATCTGCCTGCAATGTAGGAGATCCAGGTTCAATCCCTGGTTCGGGAAGATCCGCTGGAAAAGGGAATGGCAACCCACTCCAGTATTCTTGCCTGAAGAATCCCATTGGACAGAGGAGCCTGAACCTGGCGGGCCACAGTCCATGGGGTCACAGAGAGTCACACACGACTTAGTGACTAACAAATGTTGGTCAGACTCTATCTGCTGGTAGAGCGGCTCTTCTGATGACTGAAATTAGAGCTCCAGCTCTTCACCGCTTTCTCTCCTGTGCCTCCTCCCTGCTTTTCCAAAGGCCCACAGGACGTCTCTTCTTTCCAGAGCTGTATAGTAAAAACCAAACCACATTCCAGGTCATCTTGGAAATGTAGGGCCTGGTCCTGATTTGCTCATCAGATAACCAGGGCGCTATCCCAGCCCCCTGAACAAGCCAGGGGGTGCCGCCTGGATCCAGCCAGTCTGCATACCAGGGGCTGTGTGCATGGCCTGAACTTCAAGGCCAAATCCTATAGAAATGTGTCCTGTGGTCCCTTACTGGGACACTCATATTTGAGACCGTGTGTTGTACAGAGTTACATTTCAGGACACGTGGTCACTACAGCTAAATCCAACCCTGTCATTTATCCTTTGCTTTGTCCTCTTTTCTCCCTCAGTCACCCTAGCCTGGCAGTTTTATGCCTGGAGAACAGGCCCACTGCCTCTCCTACTGCCCACCCATCTTCCCCAAACACTGCCCTGGACTCAGAAACTCAGCATGGTCTCACGGTGTCTGACAGCCATTCTGACTCTCGAAAATGGCATGTGACATCAGCTCGTTCTTGTATCCCACTTAAACAACAGGATATAGGATCTTGCCATATTCCCCTCCCCATATGCCCCACTCCACTCTCTGCCCTGCAGGAGGATGCTCTGAGCAGTCAACTATGTTTACTCGGCCTTTCTCCTTTGCACACACGTGCATGCATCTACACACACAGAAGTGCTTCCTCAAGCGTTCATATTGTAAGCCCTGCTCTGTCCTCTTTCTGTTAGCAGTCTGTCTTTGGAGGTTGTGTCATGTTAATGTAGACGGTATCCCTCGTCCCTTTAATTGCCCCAAGCACCCTTAGAATGGCCATGCCCTGCAGACTCCTGTGGGTGTCCACATGGCAGTTCACACGTGTCTTGTTGGTTTTTCTAAGGGGAAAGAGCCCTGCCCAGGCGGAACTCTCCTATCTGAATAAAGCGAAGTGGCTGGAAATGTATGGGGTAGACATGCACGTTGTCAGGGTAAGAACTGTGCCATTTAAGTAACTGGGGTTCCCCGTGATGGAAAAAATGTGTAAACAATGTGCAAAAAAAGTAATGCGGTGAAGAACTGTTTTGCATTCTGCTCTGTGACCACCTGTTAGAACCTTCTACCGACTGTGCCTTCGTTTGTTTGTAGGGAAGAGATGGCTGTGAATATTCTCTTGGACTGACCCCGACAGGCATATTAATCTTTGAAGGAGCTAACAAAATAGGCTTATTCTTTTGGTAATTTAGTTTTGTCCTATATTAAAAATGTCTTTTTCCTCTTTTGTGGTGGAATTCTATGTGAGGGATGATGATCGAGGGATATTGGCAACACCCAGATTTGTTTTAAAAACACACAGACTCTTGCGTGTGTGGGTGTCTGACAATGGAAGTGGCGCTTCTGAATAATGACACTTATCTGAATGAATGATTTCTTAAGCAAATCGAAGCGTAACCGGTAGAAAGGAAAGGGCTGTGTAATGTGTAGATGGTTGCTCCTGCAGACTGTGCTTTTAAAATGCTTTCTCTCTGGCCAGGCCGAAAATTACCAAAATGGATTTTAAAAAGAGCAAATTGACGCTGGTGGTGGTAGAGGATGACGACCAGGTAGGCCTTGCCCCCGTCCCTCCTCTTCGTTCAGAGTGACCCTGCATCGGTGTTACCAGCCCCCGCGTAACCAGGAACTCACACTTCTCCTCCGAGGGCCGGGAGCAGGAGCACACGTTCGTGTTCCGCCTGGACAGCGCCCGGACCTGCAAGCACCTGTGGAAGTGCGCCGTGGAGCATCATGCCTTCTTCCGGCTGCGGACACCGGGAAACAGCAAGTCCAACAGGTCGGACTTCATCCGGCTGGGCTCTCGCTTCCGGTTCAGGTAGGCTCCGATTTTACAGCTCAATCACGAGCCCTCAGGGAGGGCCCCGGGGATGTGCCTCTGGGGACTTCCACTGGACCTCACGCTCCAGCTTCTTTCTTAACATCTGAGCTCTTTCAGTTTCCCTATCCTGATTGATAAAATGAGACTAATAATCACAAAATACTTACCCACTGACATTCAGCTGGAACCATGCTAATACAGTAGACGTGAGCTACAGGTGGCTGTTTAGATTAGTTAATGTTAAATACACTTTAAAATGTGGTTCCTTGGTCTCACTAACCAGGCTTCAGGAGCCCGGTGCAAATGAAAGCTGGTGGTGGTGCCATGTATGTAGAACACGGAGCATCATTTCAGAAAGCTCTATCAACCACCCGGCACTGGAGCTTTTCAAGTACCAACCGGTGACTCCTCCCTGTGGCCTTAATAAGATGGGTCCTCAGTTTATGCCCATTTTGCAAGTAAGGGAACTAGTGCCAGGGATGTAGATAGTCCACCCCGAGCCACTGTCAGTCAGTGCCAGCACTGAGCCTCAACCCCAGGCAGTCGGGATCCTTTGTCTTATATTTTAACCGCTGCTGTATGGCCCGTCACATGCCAACATCAAGGGATTTGGTGACAGTTAGGAATAAGAATGGATGTCATCGTGTGTGTGAATGACCCAGATGGGCTCAGGAGTATTTGAAAATACCCTGGAGAAAGAGAATTTATTCTGATATGTTTTTACTCATGATTCTAAGACCATGTCTCTTAAAAGTGCATGAGGACTCCCTGGGTGTTTGTTAAAATGAAGATTTAGGACCCCAGCTAAGACTTTTGTAATTAGAGTCAATGGCTGCACACGTGTGCCTGTATGAATAAAACCTGAGAATGTCCATTCTAAATACACTCCCAGGGTTGATTTCTGTGTTTACAGATCTGGGAATTGCTATTACAAGATCTGAAACTTCACATGGTTTCATAACCTCTTCCCACACATGGCATGTCCTTAAACTCTATTTAAAATGCCAGAGAATTTGTTCATTTCAGATTCTTCGGCTGTGCACAGAAATGGCTGTGCACTTGCTTTTAAAGAATTATTTGTTTGAATGTATTTTTAAATACTACAGAGGGGAGTAGGGGAGCCAAGTCCTTTCTGAGAAAGACTCGAATCATGGGTCCTGTTGGGGGTAGGAGTTGTCATGACCTCAAAGCCTGGCAGAGACATTGCATGGTGTTCTGA
This sequence comes from Antilocapra americana, assembly GCA_007570785.1. NCBI lineage: Eukaryota > Metazoa > Chordata > Mammalia > Artiodactyla > Antilocapridae > Antilocapra > Antilocapra americana. The sequence goes on from ML661897.1 coordinate 3,184,832, forward strand.
AGTCTGCTCTTGTTGAAATGAGCAGGGGAGTGTAGAAGTTGCCCAGACAGGCTTCCATCCCGGGAGGACACTCCTGTGAGGCTTGGCCTAGCCCAGGTTCCCTTGTGCTCTTTAAAGAGAAGCGTGAGATGGAAGGGAATAGTTTGGAGATGAGGTTGCCCCTGGGAGGCAGTTAGAGCAGGTGGCAAGTGCCTCCTTCCAGGTGATAAATTGTAAGCCGAGGGTGGCTGGACTGAGGCAGTGATAGATCAGACAAAGACAGCATTGCCGCCTGGAAGCGGCAGCTGGGCGTCGGGGTGATTGAGAGCCTGCTGAAAGCAGCAGTGTTTTCCTGGGCATAGCAAGGAAAGCCACGGTTTAGTTTAAGTGGTCATTGATGACAGCCTTTTAAAAGAGTTAGACATCTACCTAATATGTTTTATGAAAGGTTATTTTATGTGCGATTCGGTGTTCTCTTAACCAATCGTTCCAGATACTTGGACCTCCTTGGTTTGTGCGGTCAAGTGGCTAGTTCCTAAATTGCAGGTTTGTCCTTTGGTAGAAATAGAATACAGCCTGGATTTGGCAATGGCGATTTTATTTCCAAACAGAAAGCTAAATTTAGTATGTGTCTACCAAACGAGTTCAAGATAAGTTGAAATTTACACTGGAGCTCTTGAAAATAAAAGTTCGCTTCCAAATACATATACTGTACCAACGTTCCCATTTTGGTAGCATGCCGTGAAATGTTTGCTTTCCAGTGGGCGGACGGAATATCAGGCGACACACAGCGCCAGGCTACGAAGGACCAGCACCTTCGAGAGGAAGCCGAGTAAACGCTATCCATCCCGAAGACACTCGACGTTCAAAGGTGGTGTGATTGGCGTTCTCTTTTGGAATTTTATGGCATGGTTTAGTTGGGTAAGCCCCAAGGAGTTTGTTGAAGCAGTTTTTGGAGGAACTGTTTATTCGCTGTCACTGTGAATCTTTCAGCAAAACCCCAGTGGGATTCTCTTGGTGGGAATCAAGCTACTCTCACCGTCCATCTCTGTCTTTAGTCTTTCCCATTGGGTGTGTTCACCTCCTTCTCTCCCTTTTCCGTGTTTCCCGTCTTGGGCGTCTTTGCTTCTTTTGGACCTGGGACCTCAGAGATGTCATAGGTAAACTTGTTTCTTGCCTGTGGAAGACGATGATGTGTCTCTGAGGGAAAAACAGTCCCTTTCCTCCATCTTCCAGTTTATTTTTTTCTTTTTTTTTTTTTTATTTATTTATTTTTTTAATTATTGTTTTAGCCATACATTGTTATGATATCACCATGGGTTTACATATGCTTCCCCTCCGGGTCCCCCCTCCCTCCTCCCTCCCCCCCGGGAAATCTCGCTGCACCAGTCCCGAGCATCAATCCTGGGCTGGCGATTGATTAGACACATGACAATTAACATGCTTCAATGCCCTTCTCCCATCTCATCCCACCCTTACCCTCATCCAGAAAGTCCACTATTTTTTTCTTTGTTTGGGTTTTTTTTTTTTTTTCCAGTTTAAATTTATTTTACTTATTTCTTTTTGGCTGTGCTGGGCCTTCATTGCTGTGCTCACGCTTTCTCGAGTTATAGTGAGTGAGGGCTACTCTGTAGTTGCGGTGGGTGGGCTTCTCGTTGCTCTTGTGAAGCAGGGCTCTGGGACACGTGGGCTTCAGTAGTTGTGGTGCACAGACTTAGTTGCACCGTAGCATGTGGAATCTTCCCAGACCAGAGATCAAACCCATGTCCCCTGCATTGGCAGGCCGATTCTTAACCACTGGACCACCAGCGAAATCCTGTCTTCCATCTTCCAGTTTCAAGTGGGGACACCAGTCTTGTGCTAACCAGAGTTCTGACTATGTAAGAGGAGAGCCAGAACTCTTAAATAATGGACTCAGGGCCCACAGTCAATCCAGACACTTCTTGCCCTTGAATTTAGCCAGACCCTGGGATGTGGGCCCTACCCCTCTTCCCTGAGTTTGGTCTGTCATTTACGACTGTGGCTGCGCGTGTGTTTGGGCCCTAGCACCCAATACAGGTGCAGTCAGTAGATGAGCAGTCCAAGATTGTTGAGTCCCAAAGCCTAGCTCTCCCGTGTCCATGCTTGCTTGCTCCTTCTTTCAGGACATCGAGTTTGGCGCTGAGATGCTTGTTCTTTTATAGCAGGGCCCTTGCGCTCTCCCTGCCCCTCCCTTGTCTCCTGCTTGGATATCAGTGTAGTGGCCATTCCATATGTCTTCCTTGTATAACTCAGGACTTAGTGGACCTTCGTGGGACCTGGCGCCTATGCGTTCCCATCCTAGAATCTTTAACCTCGCGTTCCCCGCTGTTTCCTCCCTTTGTAAACCAACGGTGCAGTACTGTGGCGACCAGAAACTCTCTAAAGCCTTTCTTGGCTGCTTCTCTGGGGGGAAAATGCCCAGAACCCAGGGAGTGTGGCCTCACTTTCAAGACAGGCCAGAGGTTGAGCGGGTGGGGGGTGTGTCCAGGGAGGATGGCAGATCTGTGAAGGGTGATTGATTGCAGGAACTGGGAGTGACGGGTGATGGGTTGGGGCGAGAAATACAGCTGTGTCCCAAGAGCTGTATTCACCTCCCTGGTGAGCAGTGTGCTTGTGCTCATAGCCAGCTGGTTCAAAGTTGCCCAGAAACACCCCAGTGTAAGGAAGTTTCTGACGTGGCTGGCCAGAGATGGTGCTCCCTCTTTAGAGAGTGAGTCCCCAGCTCCTGGAGGTGTGTAGACACAAAGGCTGTGCAGTGGGGAAGGGCCTTGACTCCATGGTTCTGTGCCTCTCCTCCACTTCCCTTCCTGGTCTCCAACCTCTTTTCCTCCTTTATTTTCCTGACATTTTCTCCAGCCAGAGTTCTGGCCTCTTTGGGAACCATGTAACGATTTTCCATGCTCCGGTTTTCACAAAACAAAATGGAGTCTAGATACACAAGGTCTGCATCTGTCCATGGTCCTTCTACAGACTCACACCCCGACCGGGTTGGAGATGGCTTCCCTGAGCTCCCCTGCTCAGGCTCATTCTTGTATTTCAGCTTGTAGTATCTCCTGATGCTGTCTCTATCTGTATGAAGGCTGTGAGCTCCTTGAGAGCAGGGATTGTCTCGTCTCTGCATCTTTGGGGTCCTGGTTCTGAGAACTGGCTCAGCGATCATTTTCAGAATGAATCAGAGGGTGGGGCCCAGCATGAAGGTGGTTTATGTTTCCTCCAGAAAGGAGAAGTAACCAGGATGAAGAGTCTGCCTCCTGGGATTGGGACTGCTCTGAGATCATGGAAGTCTCTTCCCCAGTCATTGGTAAAAAGTGGTCCAAATGGTAAAAAGTGGTCAAGCTGTCTAAAATGTCTTATTTTTCTTTTTTTCCTTTAAAGCAAGTAATCCAGTGATAGCAGCTCAGTTCTGGTAAGTGCCTGCAGAGTCTGGGGACAGCTCTGCTGTCAAATTATTGTATTTATTTGCAGTGGTGATGTTTATCCTTAATACAATTAAATCATGAAGTGAGGCACTTGATGGGCCGCATCCCCCCCCCCTTTTTCTGCTGTCAGGCTATATGGTCCACCTGGCTTTCAACAAGTACACACTAGAACGTTCCAAGATAGTTTGTTACTTTGGAAAGCACAGCTGCTTTGCTTGAGTAGCTTTGTGCTCTGGGTATTGTAACAGTGGTGACGAAGGTGCTCGGCATGTGTAGGGCAGGGCGTGCTAACGGCTCTGCAGGCGGTGATGGGAAAGGGGGGCCATGCTATGGAAAAGCCACAGCTCCCAGAGAAAACCTGGGTTCACTCAGTGACGTGTGGGTTTTCTGTCAGACCACATGGAAGATCTTTATCAGACACCCAGTGACATTCCTGCAGGAAGAGAACTCATCATGAGTTCTCTAGCACTGGTGTCAGCAAACTTTTTCTGTAAAGTGCCAGGTAGTAAATATTTCCATGATGTGGGGTCTGCTGTCTGTCTCAGGACCACTCTGCTGTCCTTAGAGCATGAAAGCAACACAGACAGTATGTCAGTGAACCACCAGGACTGTGTTCCGATTAAACTTTCCTTACAAAAGCAGGTGGGCCAGGTTTGGCCCGTGGGGTGTGGTTTGCCTCCCCGTCCTCAGCACACAGGTAGAGCCTGCATCTTTCCTGTACATTGAAATCACCTGCTGAGGTGTGACAGCCTCAGCCAGGCTGCAGCCCAGGCTAATCAAATCAGTCTCTGGGGGTGGGGACCTGGGCATCTGTGGTTTTAAAGCTCCCAGGGGGGTCTAGTCCCAGGGCTGTTCCACCTGATGTGTACCTTTCTCTCCCCAACACAATGGCTTTCTTATGTGAGTTTTGATCTTGGTGGACAGCTATTATGTTAGAGAACCCCAGACTATAATTGTTTCAGTCCCTGGGTCCGAGCTCCAGCCACTGGGGGTCCTGTTTAGGTAGTCTCTGGCCATCCCAGGCATAGGGCTCAGACTGCTGGAGAGCGTAGTCTCCGAGGTCAGCACAGCTTTGGGGCGCTGTGCACCCTTAACAGTTGGCGGAGCGTGTGGAGGAGCAGGCTGGTAATGAGATGTTGGGAGGCCTCTTGCCCAGCCCCAGTGGTGCACCAACCAGCTCTGGGCATTCCTTTCTCATCTGAACACAAAGAGGTTGGGCTCAGTCAAGTATTTTTCAAACTTCTTCAGCCTCTGGCTTTGGCCCCCTAGGGAAACCTGCTGTGGAAGGTTTTCCAGGACAGAGAACAGACCAGTTGGTGATGTTCTGGATGCTGCTGAGCTGGGACCTGAGGGCAGGGCTGGCACCTGCCGCTCATCACCCCACCCCACCCCCAGGCAGCCCCAAGACACCTCAGGGACCCCAAGGTTCTGGAGAACGTAGCTGGCCCTTGTGTTAACACAGCTGGAAACTCAGTCTTGCATCTTGGATTGCGCGTGCTGCCTGCAGTGCCGTTTGCTCGGCTGGGCATCAGGTGTCTGACTCCTGTGTCTGGGTTCAGTTCCCAGCATCTCACAAAGGCCCCGAGGGGCCTGTTGAACTGCTCCACACCAGGCTTGGACCTCGAGAGTAAGAGGAGAGCTAAGGGCTCCCACGTGGGTTAGTTTTAGGCCCACAAGCTTGCCGTGTTTCCAGGTTCCCTGTGGTGGATAGTGTGTGTTTTGCTTTTCATTCTCAGGGGCTTCTCACTTAGATTTCTTTCCTTTGCTCGCTCAGAAAGTGATTGTTTGGTTTATTTGTTTTTCTCTAATAAAATTACATTTTCCTCATAGCATCTAGTAGAGATTATATATCGGGAACTACAACAAGCTAGAAAAAAAAAAAACTCCACCGAGGGGAACAAACCAACCCCAGTAAATATACCCTTTAGGAACAAATGAGCTAATAACCACTGTTCGCAGCTGTTGAATTGCTCTTCACAGCCTGTGGGATCCTGGGCTGGGGAGGAGTGCTGTGGGAGCTGGGGATGCGATTGTGCTCTGAGGGCCGAGGTAATGTCAGGACTACAGCACCTTCTAGACACTTAGCCCTCCTGGGGAAGGGCAGCGGTGGGGGGGGTGTGTGAATCTGGCCCAGAGCTTGGCACTGTGCCCTGCCCTCTCTGTCAGCTGGAACCCAGGACTACTTGGACCTCAAGCAAGACTCATAACCATGATGGGTTTGCTTCTCATTGCTGGAGAAACCTTGATTGCACACACACCTCCCAGCAGCGTAGCCCGATGTTTGTGCTTGGGTTGGTTTGTGGTTTCTCTAGCCAAGCGTTGTGTTTTGCACCAGCTGTCTCTGTCCATACTCCTGACCAGAGCGTCAGACTTCAGATTCCATCAACATAGGATCATGCATGAGGAACCTGGAACCTTCCCTCAGGTTCTCAGAGAGCCAGGGTGGCTTAGCAGAAAGGGTACAGGCCTGGAGATTATGCAAAAAATGTCTCTGCCTTGGACTAGCCAGCAAGTGTTCTGACTCCTCTGTTAGGCAACCATTCCTTTATCTAAAAAATGAGGTGGTAACATGTATGCACCTCATAGCCTTGCTGTGTGGGTTAAATAACGAGATGTGAAGTTCTCAGGACAGAACCTTATATGGAGCGAACCTTCCAGAATGGTGGCCATGTCACGCTGCCTTGTTGAGAGAAGTGGGGCCCATGGTGGTAGATGCTCAGAAGGGACCTGCAACTCTTCCATCAGCTGGAGAAAGCCCTGGGCATCACTGGAGCTGCCTGGTACCATGGGCCACCCAGCAACGCCAGGGCAACCTGAAACAGGAGCTAAAGTTACTTGGTTTGCCCAACTGTGAAAGGACCTCTTTTTTACCACCAAAATATAACAACTTCACAAGTGGGATTCTGGAATCTTACCTAGATATTTTTATTTGTGAGCTTTAAGTGACTAATGAGAGCTGCTATTTAGTTTCCCCAATTATATACTCAGTTAAGGTGCTAGTAACCAAAAAGAAATAGGATTTGTAAAAGTTGTTAAAAGAGTAGCCAGCATCCTAAGATTAGTTTACAGCTTTTAAATAAATCAGTAATCAGTCTGCTTTACAGCCTATTACAATTTTTCCTTTTCTTTTCCTTTTTTTTTTTAGCTCTAAAACAAATCCTGAAGTCCATAATTACCAGGTGAGCTATTTCCTTTAAAGGTTTTCATGTCATATTTCTTAAAGTGTCTAAATTCTACACACTGAGAAGTCATTATGCTTGTAACCAGGTTTTGAAGAAATAACAGCAATGCATGTTTTTTTTGTTTGTTTGTTTTTTGAGAAAACGGTAAGAGGAGAACCTTCTCCCCAGCCCCTCCTTCCCTTGGTTTTCTGAGTTGCCTGTTTTTCTTCACCTTGTCCACTGGCAAGCGTCAGGGCCATATGTCCGAACTTTCTGGGTGGTCAGACACAGCCTCTCGGGGGCCCTCTCGGGAGGCAGCTGTTGTCCAGGTGCGTTCTAGGCCCAGGGAACATGAATCCCTGGAGATGCGCCTCCAGGAAAGGATGTGGTCACGTGTTTGGGAAATGCTTCATCCTTCCATCTCTTCTTGGATCTTACAGTGCCCTTTGGGGTGTCAAAAGTACCAAGAAGTCCTTCCAGGAAAGAAGACACATGTTTTATTTTTTTAAAAATCTAGGATTTCCCCAAATCATTTGACTGTTGGACAGCCCCCCCACCCCCATACAAACAGCTAATCTTCTCCACCACTTTCTATTGGTGGTGGATCCATTACCATTCATGGAGTGGTAGTTTCCAGAACCTTCTTTATAAGCACCGTGTGAGGCCTGTTACCTGCCGAAGGAGCAAAGATGGGTTTCCATGGCTGGTGGCACAAACCCCGTGCCTGCCCATCAGCCACTACCCATGGGTAGCTCTCGCTGGCTATTTGCAGCCTTCTACAACCTGGGTCCAACTTAACTTTTGTATATGTATTGTCTCTGCTCCTTAGGATACAGCATGGGTTCAGGTCTTAGAGAATCACATCATCTTTGCCCCATAATTTTTTCCCACTGTTCCTTTACCCACACTCATCTGCTGGGAAACCATCACCTTCAAAGACCCTTCTCTGAGCCCCTTCGCTGGAAATTGTGCAGCCCTGCTGCATGTTAAAACCATCTGGCAAGCTTTAAAAAAATAACCGGTGCTTGGGGCTCACCCTGGACTGGTTGAATCTGAAACTCCAGGGTGGGCAGGATCTGGTATTGGGAAGCATCAGGGCCTTGAAGGTGGTTCTCATGAGTGACCAGGCAAGGACCCTGAGCTGATGGTGTGTTCCTGGCTCCCTGGGTTGTCATGGGCCTAGAGGCAGCACCCATGTCTGATGACCCCCTAGCATGGGGCCAATTTTCTTGTCCCGGGAAGGTGTGAATGTGCAAGGGACGCTCCTCTCCTGGGTTTCTGTGCCCTGTCACTAATCTGGTTTTGAATGTCACAAGTAATTAAATACTCCATGATGAGTTCACTGTGGAGCCTTATTCTAATCAGTCTCTTTCTGGATTTTTCATTACTGTAGGTTAATTAATTCCTTAGATGGGACTGAGATCCCAGTGTACATAATCTTCATGAGACCTCCAAATTATGTTTCAGAATGTTATGATACTGTCTTCTGTACATGAAATCTTATTCCTCGTGTACAGAACCTGGATGTGACTTCCGAGTTGTGGATAAGTGTAAAAAGTGCTTTGTATCTGGTAGGGCAAAGGCCAGGTTTCCCGATCTCCTTGCCTTCTTTGGGTTCTTGGTTCTTCTTAGTTACAGATTTTTTTTTTTTTTTTTTGAGGGACTTTCAGGTGTGAGTGGCCAGAATGTTGTTGATGGGTCACTAGTGCTTGAAGGAGAGAAAAAGATAAAAATAAGCAAAGCAAAGCATTCCCAACTTAGTACTGCCTCTGCCCTGGCAGCCTCACAGGTGTGCCCTTTCTCTGCATTCTCTGCTCCCAGTGAACATCAAGGCAGTTATTCACTGAGATCAAATCCATGAAAACCGTTACCTGGATGTTATTCATCTCTTAACATCTTTGGCAACCACTGGCCCTTTCTCCTTGCCAGCCTTACAGGTGCTGTGTTGGGAATAAATTGAGTGGGCAGAGAACATCCTGAGAAGTGGCCCAGTAAGCATCTGAGTGCTGAGAAGGGTTTCCAGGAAGGCGGTGTTGTAGCGTTGATGTTACTCTGAGCTCAGCAAGCCGAGCCAAATGCAGACGATGGATGGCTGTGCTCTCAGTAAGAGGGCTCTTGGCATTAGGGGAGGGACAGTTCTTCACTGCTTGGGACTGTCCTTAGACTTACAGGAGGTTCAGCTTCCCTCTTCTCTGCCAACGAGTTACGGGTAACTCTCCAGGCTTTATGATAAGCAAAACTGCACATACCTCCTTACAGTTGTCCCCAGGGGGGCATAACTGCCCTGGTTAAGAACCATGTGGATTAACTTTAAAAAATGCTCCTTGACAGCTTTCTGTTTAGTTCAGTTGCTCAGTCATGTCCAACTCTGCGACTCCATGGACTGCAGCATGCCAGGCTTCCCTGTCCATTACCAGCTGCCAGAGTTTATTCAAACTCATGTCCGTTGAGTTGGTGATGCCATCGAACCATCTCATCCTCTGTCGTCCCCTTCCCCTCTTGCCTTTAGTCTTTCCCCGCATCAGGGTCTTTTCCAGTGAGTTAGCTCTTCACATCAGGTGGACAGCTTTAGAGGGTATATAATTTTCTGAAGGAGAACAAGGAAGGTTCTGGAATATCCTTCTTCCAGGGCTTTATGGGTAAGGTGACCGCCTCTCTCCAGTGAATCTGACTTGGTTGTATTTGAAGACAAGGTGTTAGAAGATCCGTTTCTAGTCTAGCTTCGTCTCTGTTGTTGAAGACCCGGTTGGTGGAGTCTCATTTGGAGCCTGGCTGTGTGATTGAAACGCCTGAAACTGCTCAGCTTTGGGCGACTCATCCATCACTTTTCTGGGCTTCTGCAGCCCCTAAAAGAGGCAGAGATGATTTCCAGGAGATTCTAAAGCCCTGGTCAGCTTTCAGACTCTGCTACTGAGATTTTTCCCCAGATTCCACTTTCCCGTAGGATGTCCTTTGGTGGCTGCGGTCTTGCCGACTGACATCTTTGAAGGAGGAAGGCCCCTGGAATATACACAGTAGGCCAGGAGGGCATCCCAGGTCCAGAAACACCGAACAAACAGAATGGCTGAGAATTTTCCATAATAGAAAATGGACTGCTGCTTATTAACAAAAACATCAGGGAGGGAGAAGAAGGGAAAGAAATGATGAAGAGAGTAATAGTGGCCGGACTGGAGTGACCTAAATGTCAGGAAGGCCTCATCTGCCCCATAGAAAGTTTAGGCCCCAGAAGCCCCAGGATTCTGCCTGTGTCGGTGGCTGCTGCCCCCTGCAGGCCAGAAGTGGAGCTGCCGGCAGCCTGCCCCCAACCCAAGCCTGCCTTGTCTTGACCCCTGGCCGTTTTTGTGCGCCACCCCTCTGGATCTTTTTTACTTTTTCCCCTCATGTTAAAATGGGCAGACCACATCTCTCTTTCTGTTTTATCAGGATCTAGATGGTTTATGGTTTTCTTTGTTTCCGGGAGATGTTTACTTTTGGATCACCTGATAGAAAAGTATCTAAATGCGAGAAAGAGTTCGCGCACAGCCCTGCTCCCTTGGCGTTGTCCCCTGTCCAGTCCTGTTTGCGGTGTAACTGTTTACACACAGTTGTCATCCTTTTCAGCAATGGCAGAAATTGTTTCCAAATTACCCCTGTGCTCCCCGTTTCTCTGGCCCCTTCCTTCGACTCCCTTGGGAGAGGTGAACGCTGCCTGGCCCCAGATGCTCTGGGGCACCCTTTCAAGGCAGATGCTTTCACCTTTCTGCTTAGAGGGCAGCCCCCCAGCCTTTGTCATGGGGGAAATTTGATATCCTGCGAAATTTCCGCTCCAGGCATCAGTGAGAGCCTCTCCATCCACAGCCAGTGAAGACCGTTGAAACCAAAAGGGCATCAAGTAATCCAGTTTGGTATTTTGTTTCTAGCCTCAGTATCACCCCAATCTCCACCCTGGCCAACCTCGGTGGCACCCGCACTCTCCAAACATAAGGTAAGTCCCTGAGCTCCCAGAGCTGTCCTTTTCTACTTCCTACTGTTCTTTTCCAAGCTCTCCTTTTCCACTTTGTTGTGAATTGAAATTCTGCATCAGAAACCAGTGTTAGAAGAGTTGTCTTGTCCTGAAAGAAATGAGTAATTTGCAAAGCCAGTGATGGGTCTGCATTTACTAAAGCTTCTCCTTGATGAAATAAAATGAACTGGGAGGGGGTTTTTTGGTTTTGTTTTGTTTTAGTCAGTCTAACCTCAGGTATTTGGGGTTTGGGTTTATGTTTGAAATGTTGCTTAGAATTTAAGTAACATTTTTCTGTCCTGAGAATTCATCTACTAAAAATACGATTAAAACTCGAGGATTTTTGTTGTGGGATGTTTTTGAAAGGATTTTGTTTTTCCCCCAAGGATGTAGTGAAGCCTTGCTTTCTGTGGTGATGAATTCTTTTCTAAACCTTGGGGTCAATAAACTTTTCTGTAAAGGTCCAGATAGTCAGTATTTTCAGCTTTGCGGTCTCTGTCACAACTACTCAACCCTACTATTGTATTGAATAGCCTGAAAGCAGCCACAAATGATACAGAAGTGAGTGAGCCTGTCTGTGTTCCTGGAAAGCTTATGTATGAAAACAGAGAGTGGGGTTTAGGCTGAGGGCCATGTTTGCCCACCTGTGTCCTAACCTACCGTGGTCCTTCGCAGGTAAACTGGCACCTACCTTGGTGCATTTATGATTAGGTTTGGGTTTTTTTTTTAATAATGCCAGCTTCGTAAAGGCAAACGTTCCTTTTAAGATTTGAATTTCAGATCAGCCTTAATTGGTATTTATGTGTGAAGCTCTTTCAGAAACATAGTTGGCGAATTCAGTTTGTATAAAGTTATTTCTTAGTGAGATCGCAAGCCTGGCTCCTTGAAAGAGAGTATGGTGAATGGAGTGATGGGAATACATCCATTTAGAACAAGGCCAAGGAGAGCAATTAGTCCTCGATCTTTCTTACCCAGTCTGTTGAGGATCCTGTAGGACAACAGTGCGGTTTGACCATAAGCACCTGATGTCCATGTAACATTGAAAAGCAAGTTGGACTAGTGAACTAATACCTCTAAAAATTTCTGTATTGCACAGACTGCTTCTTTTCCAGACATGAGGCATGGAAGAGATTCATATAAGTGCTTTTTAGTTTAACCTCCTGCTTATAAAACGTAACACTGATTTTCGCCTGTTTTGTCATGTTGGTTCCCTTGTGAGGCAGTCTTGGCTGGGAATGCTAGGAAGGCTGGACCAGCGCTGCTCTCAGGTGGCCCTGAAGTCTGTCAGCATCTGTGTCACCTGGGAGTTGATCGTGCAGAGTCCCAGCCCCACCCCAGACCTCCAGCATCAGAATCTCCAGGGGTGGGACCCAACATACGGTATTTTATCAGACTCTCCATGAAAAGAGAAGTATTTGGTCCAGCACTTTTAGAAAAGGCTGGAAAAGGCATTCACGGTGTATGTTCCCATGGCGACAGCCCTCAGGCTTCCCGTAGAAAAGGAACCTTTTTCACCATCACCTAGCTTTTCCCAGAGCCTTAGACACCCTTGGAGGGATGATGACCGAGCCACAGGCAGAGCTGTTCTCAGCTTGGAAGTTGACAGAGGACCAGAGCATCTGAATTTAAAAAACACTTGAGAGTAGAGAATCTGTCCGTTTCTTCTGAAAAGCATCTGCATTCATGTAGTTCATGGCTTCCCCTGCCCATCTCCTCTGCGCTTGTCTGTTTCACTCAATTCTCTGATTGTCTTCCATACCCCCCACTAACTGCTCCCTCTGCAAACAAAACAGGCCATCCTTTCAGGATGACAGGCCGCATTGGAAAGCCTCGGCCAGTGGAGATGACAGCCATTTCGATTATGTCCACGACCAGAACCAGAAGAACTTAGGAGGAAAGCAAAGTATGATGTATCGAGATAAACTCATGACTGCACTTTGAGAGACTGAAGCATCTTACTTCCACTCACCATCATAGTTTCATTCCATCCCATGGAAAGTCTTGGCATCACATGGACATGTTTATAGAAATGTCTCCGAGAAATAGTTCTGAATGGTATTTTCAGTGTCTGTGTAAATATTTGCAAGTAACCACGATAGGTAGTCATAACTCATTGTGGACTGCATTCTCAATAAAATGAAGGGTAGTTAAAGGCTCAGGAATCGTTTTGATATTCTGATTTTAAAATTGGAGTATAAGTCTGTGTTTATTGTATTGCTGTGTACCTGATATTTCTTTGTTATTTAATGAATGGGACCAAATAAACCCAGGAAAACTTGGGAAGATCACTCTGTAGAGAAAGTACCATGTAGTACTGTGGTGGGGATTGGGGTCACTGGGGTCCAGCCTCTGTCATTGTGTGATCTTGGACAAACCATTTTGCCTCTGCTGGCCTCATTTTCCTTGCCCAAAAAGAGCAGGTTGGACTAAATGATCACAAGGTCTTCTCTAGCTCTACAATTCTGTTTATCAACTTTAATATGTTTAGGCTGGGCACATAACATTCAGACTTCCTCTAACAGAGGATTACCTCTTTCAGAAGCTAAATAAAGTATGTAATGTGTTAGAGGTTATATAAATACAGGGAGATTTTGAATTTCCTATCTTAAAGCAATTTAGCCATTTTGAATTTTAGCAGTTTTTTTAATCATAAAGCGTATAGCATTTGTCTTTCTAGAAGTCGCTGCTCAAGTACAAGAATAATTTTTTAATGTCTTAATGATTGGTGCTGCTAACTTGCATGATTTCAGAAGACATAATTATGAATACACACTATCAGAATATGCAGAGTTTGAGGGTTGATTTTTATCCTAGACTTCCTTATTTTAAGAAGTGACCTACAGCGACTTCCCTGGCAGTCCAGCAGTTAAGACACCATGCTTTCATTGCAGGGGGCATGGGCTCCATCCCTGGTTGAGGAGCTAAGATCTTGCATGCCTCGAGGCATGGCCAAAAGCTGAAATAAATAAACTTAAAAATATATATATATATATACATATATATATACATGAGGCAACATGCATCTGAGACTCATTGATGGCTCAAATTAAAGCATATAAAATTTTAATGACGTTGTGCCAAAGCGTCTGGGCAAGAAGACAGAAGGGTGTTGCTACAGTTTTTTGTAGAACCAGAATTCAGTATGTTGTCTTTTAGAATAGAACTTGTACCAAAATATTTATTTTCCCCCCATTTCAAGCTCCCAAGTAAGACATTTTATTCCCTCTTGAGAGGTAGGCTCGAGATACTTCCCTTAATATTTTTGTGAAATCAATTCTTGTGCCGTTTTCATATATGGAATGGTAATTTGGCCCTCTTAAGCCCTTAAAAAAAAGTGTGTTGCCATCCTTTGAGATGGTTTATTGCCAAAATCTGACCTTTTTTGGAGGGGTTACCACAAAAGTCTATCCAGAAAGAGAGAATCTACTGCACACCCTGCCTAGTCAAGTCGATCGTCCATAAACTCTCCCAGAGATACTTGTTCACGGTGTATTTCCTTGTAGCAGACCTTTTGATCCTCAGTGTTTGTGCTGCATAGACGTAATTGTGTTCTGAATCTTTTGATTTTATTGATACAGTTTTCCAATTGTGTTTCCGAGGAATAAAGACTATTCTTGCTTTTTTTTTTTTTTGGACACCATCTTCATTTTACACTGCACAGAGGTATCATTTGTGGATGAAGTAGGTGATGGGACTTTGGTACTTTGGAAGTCTGAAGATGAACATTCAGTTAGGTGGTGTGGAGCAAGCTCATCCTAGAAGGAGACTGCTCTTAGGAAGAGTGGCACTCCTTGTAGGCACAGTAGCAGAGGTGCCTCTTCATCCAGGACAGCTCTGATGAAGGTTTCTGTGACCTGGTCCCAGGCGGCAGGGGGTGTCCACTGTAACAATCCTATAGGGTGAGTATTTGCCTTGGCAGCTGCTCATCCTGGCAGAGACCTCCACACCTGTGTCTGTGACCTCCTGGAGATTATGTACGCTTATCTAATAATCTCTAATAAATACCTTTCTGCCTAAAGTAACTTGAGTGGATTCAGTCATCTGCAACCAAGAGGTCTAGCCAGTATACATACACGTGACCTCCTAATTGTTAAAGGAAGTATGCGCTTTTTATCCTTCATCTTTGCAGACCTTTCTCTACTGCATCTGACAATGGTAATCACTCATTCACAGCTTCTTGGAGCTAGTCCCTTGATTTCTGGGATTTCTGACTCTTGCCCTTGTACTCTTTCTTCTTTGTAACAGCCTCTGTGCCTGTCTTCCTGTGAAAGATTGGTGTTTTCCAGGGGTTCTTTCTCTGCCCACTGCTTTTCTCACTTATCACTCTACCCGCTCTTCTCATCTTGTCAAGATTTTATAAGTGCTGTTGACTCTGAAGCTATTCTCTGTGATGCGGAAAACTCTTGTGAGTTTCTATACTGATGTTCCAACCTGTATATCCTTGTACATGTCAAAATTAAAGTCATCCTATTTTACTGGGAAAAAAAAATAACTTCACCTGGAGAACTTATGTCATATACAACTCTTCTCCCTTTTGCCCTGTGTATCCAGGCAGTCCCCAGGTCTGTTCAGCTTGCCTCCTTAGTATCTGTCTGTCAATCCACATTTCCTCTCTATCAACACTGATCTGTAGCAGCATCTTCCTTCTGGCTGAAAGGTGCCCTTTTCCCCATCTCCCTGACTCCGTCACCTGACAAGCTTGTCTTCCTCACAACCACTGGAGTGATCTTTCTAAAACGCCATCTGATTGCATCCTTGCAAGGCTTGGTATATGCCAGGGTTCTCCATCACCCGCAGGACAAAGTCCAGGGCCTTCTCTGGAATTCCCCCGCTATTTGCGTTCCTGTCCTGTTGCTTCAACTAGGGTATTTCCCCCCATTTCTCACCCTCTTGTTTAAACTCCTACAACACCAAACTGCTTGAGTTCCTGGCATTCACCGTGCCCTGCTGTTACTCCCAGCTGTGCCTTTGCAAATACTGTTCCTTCTGCTGAGAATGCTGTCACTCCCAACCTCTTTGCCCAACTCCTGCTCATCCCTTAAGCCTCTGCTCAGGATCGCTGTCTTCTCCCAGGGACTCTGACCGCCCCCGCCCACCTCTGCAATTGAGCTAGTCTCTGTGCTCTGTCCCACTACTTCCCCCCACCCGGCTCTGTGTGCGTCAATGATATATACTCATTATTTTACGCTAAAACTGCCTCTCTTATTCATCTCATCTTGGAGGTGGTACATTCCTTAGATCTAAGCTTTGTGTCACACTCTCCTTTGTTCCCCAATGCCTGCTGAATAGCAAGTGCTTGATGAATGTCTGTTCAGGAGATGAATTATTTCACATTCATTCTAAAGGAAACATCTCACCAGATGACAGTCAGGAATACATCACTTCTGAGCTGGTCTGGAAAAATCTGAACAACCATATCCAGCTGGGAGCATCGTCTTTTGATCAGGAGTTTGACCACCACATATCTTCTGGATTCATCTGCCTCCTGTGAATATTGTTCAGTGTGCCTGTGGTGTTCCCACTGGAGGCATTGCTATAATGTTGAGCGGGACAGAGGACAGTCTAGCCGTGTAATACGGGAAACTCTGGTAGGTGGACATTGATCCGCAGAAACCTACCAGGGCTAGTAGCCAGATGGATGCTTCAAACTCTGCATATGTCACGTCGTTTGATCTTCCCGACTGCTCTGTGATACTCTTTTTCTCACATGGGGAACCTCAGGCTTAGGTCTAAGCAAGCAGCCTCCCCATGGTCACACAGCCGAGAGGTGGTCACTCAATTCTGACCCCAAAGTCTGTCTGTACATCTAAGGCCTTTCACTGCAAATTATTCCACCACTTGGGACCCTGTCAATCCACATCTACAGGAGACTTATTAGATGATATTGAAGAGTCACTACACCAAAATCCAGAACTACTAGGATGTCCACCCCACCCCCAGCAGCAGCATAGTGTCTATCTGTCCCTCCTCCACACCAGTTGTCTGTAACCTTGTTCATCACCATCACCAGTGACCTAATAACCCTCCTCCATACCTTGTCCATTCCCCCACCCTTTTTCTTGCAGCCTAGTCACCCTATCCATGCACCAACAGCACCCTTTACAAAGGAGTAGAGATTGAGTTATTTTCATATTGAATCACTCATTTGAGATGATCCCCTTCTTCCTTCCTGAGAGCTCACAAATTAGTCATTTCTTCTGGAATATTATCTGCTGGCAAAACCATACTCAGTATTCCATAAACTAAAGGGATTAGCTTTTTGCATTTTTGAAACTCGATTACTTACTGGCCTTATAAGTATCATCCATTGTTTTCCTGTGATCTCTCAGAAGATGTAACAGTGAATTGACAGTGTCATCAGATTGATGTAATTCATGTGGACTGAAAGTCTTGAAATCATGAGAGGTAATTACCTTGCCCTTCAAAACCTGCTTGCCTGTTTCATCTCTCAGTCTACCACTTCCACTGAAAGTGGTTCTCTTAACAACAAAGATCAAGGAATAAGGACGGCGCGTGAGTCCTTTGTTTTTCCTGCCTGTTAATATCCCACCATCCTTTCAGGTCAGGGACTGTAGCCTCCTGGGTCCTGCTCTGAACTCAACTAATGATAGATCCTTCTTGTTGCCCTTGACTCTCTAGCTTTTAATTAGTCTTTTAAGATCCAGTCTCATCAAAGAGCTCCCTGAGCAGCCATATCGATCCCGTTTGATCAGTATTTCCTAAACTTGACTGTAAGTCAATTCCCTGCCTGACTGAGTCTTCCCAAGGTACCAGGTAAATACCCTCAATAGACCTAGGATGATCTCCTGGCAGCATTTTGCTACCAGAGGCAACAAATTCCGAGGCAAGGTATAGGGAGGGCAAAGATAAAGGAAAAGCAAATTGTAGCTAAATGGAGGAAAGTCCGCTTCTTGCACATGAAAGGTGGCACATTTCTTTTTCATTTTTTAAAGTAAATTTTTATTTTTGAGATGATTGTATATTCACATGCAGTTGTAAAAAAATAATATCAATCTGATTTATTCTTTACCAGTTGCCTCCAGCGGTAGTAACCTCCTGCAAAACTGTAGTACAGTATCATACCTGGATATTGACATGGATACAGTCAAGATGCAAAACATTTCCATCACCACAAAGATCCCTCATATTGTCCTTCTATAGAAAGGCATTGCATTTTAAGATATCCCAAGAGTATATAAAAGGTGAAATAGAGGTGAAATTGATATTCAGCTAAGACTCCACTAAAGAAGAAATTCTCAACAATTCTGCAGAAAGCCTTGCCCCTCCCCCCCAAAAAAAATTAGGAAGCCAAATAATTTCTTGAGCAGTGTGTTAAAAATAGAGATGATGAGGCTCTAGGTGGTTAGGGCGAGGCCTAAGAACCATCCTTTTAATGGCCACTCCAGGAGAATCTGAGGTGGGCAGGTAAGCGCAGCTTCTTATCTGGTTTTATTTGCCTTTGTTTTAGTGTCTCAATTTTAACTAATTAGAGGCTGACTTTTTTTTTCAAGAGGCATAATGTTCAAAAGTAAATGGATGAATGCATCATAAGCAGCTGCTTCATCTGACTTCTTGGCATAGTATTGCATTTCCTTGAGCTCTGTGTGAAGCAGAAGAATGTGAGAATTCTAGTGGTTCTTTATATGGCTTTTATTTCATCATGACCTTCCTCTCCCCATATCTATCAAGTGAAGACTTAGGTCATTGTTGGGCCCTCCTGCTGAAGCAGGAGCCTAGTGAATTCCAACCACTTGAGAAGGAGAGGGCACCGCACGCCCCTGGTCTGAGGACCCATGTCAAGATTAAAGCCTGCGGCGGGGTAACAGGTGGAAGTTTGCAGAAGTAAAATGGCAGGATGTTGCAGGCTGATGAGAGAAAGACTGTAACCATGCGATGTGGAGTGGTGACTTTGTTGGGGCAAGGCTAGGTGAAATGTGGACTCATCTTTGCCCCCTAACCTACCACGTGTCCTTTCGCCAGTTTCAGATCTTCTCTATGCCTCATTTTCCTCATCCCAAAATGGAATTGAACAGTATCTCCCCATTACGAGAATCAAATGGCACTGTGTGTGTAAGATGCTTTGTTTGATGCTAGCTGGTATGTTTGATGCTATCTGGTAGCAGTTTTTAGCAGTTTGAGGTTTAAGGCCTTAGCCGTCCAAGGGGGGTAAGAAGTAGGACAAGGAGATTGAAAGTCTAGCTCAAGGAATGGTGTATCTCCTAGGTTGATGGGTTGAGATGTATGGTCTAAGTTTAGCAACAGAAAGGGGTGCTTGGTTCCAAAGGAAAGATCAGATGGAAGAAGATTCACACAATAGGTAAAGACATGGGTCTGAAACTCTAACAAGCGAAGATCAGAAGCAGCATGGGGATCTTTTGAGAGGGGATAAAAGGAAATAGAAATGATATTTCTGCCTGAGAATATGGGAAAGTAACTGTTCAGGGGAAATGTGGGAAATGCTTTCCAGTCTGCAAGACTTGGTCTGAAAAATTGGTGACAAGGAATTGTTGGAGAATCCATTCTGCTGGGACATTTTAGACTCAGAAGTTGAGGGAATTGAAACAGAGTTTCCATTCAATTTCCAACCTGTCCCAACCTGGGATTTCACCTTCCACAAAGCAGAGGACGCTTTTAACTATTTGGAGACAAAGTAGAAAGTTAGTAATAAAGGGAACTGCTGTGCTTTTCAACTTTTTTTAGTAAGTAATACAGAGAGTGGTAAAAATTCAGAAATATCCATAAGAGTTACTTTTCCTTTCCACCCTTTTATTTCCTAGTTCTCCCCAGAGGCAACTACTGTCAGCATTTCTTACCAATCTAGAGCTATTCTGTGTATAAACAAGCACATATTTATTTAGCTAATCAGTATTGATAGACATTTAGGCTGCCTTGAATCTCTGAAATGACAACTTTGCTGCCACCCTTGTATGCGTTGTGCACTTGAGCAAATCCATCTGAGGAATAAATTCCTTCAAGTAGAGATGCTGGGCCAAAAGGAATGTGCGCATTTAATTTGGATATTGCCTAATAAAATTTCCTTCCAGAGATGTTCTATCTGATTACACTTCTCCCCTCTGCACACACAATAGCAATCTGACAGGGCCTCTGTGATCCCATAGGAAGCATGCTCCTAGCTTTTGCTTACTTTTTAAAACCTTATTAGTCTGATTAGTCTAAAAATCAGAATTTTTGTTTCAGTTGTATTCCCTCTAGAGGTTAAGTTGCATAGCTTTTCCTCGTTTTGAATGCCATTTGTTCTTTGTTTACTGGTGAAAACATCTGGGGTCCTACTCTTTAGTAAAGATCAGATGGATAAACTAAAACCCATCATCTTAGCCTTTTTAATAGTGAAGACAGGGAAGGCTGAGAAGAGTTGATCTTTACCAGATAGTCTGTAAAAGCATTTTTCGAGAAGTAACAATCAGCATGATACCTCATGCCCCGGAGATTTGAAAAAGGAAGAGGGGCAGCCTAAATATATCCAGGATAAAGGAATTGATTTCTGATATCCACGTTCCCTTTCCTGTTTGGGAGTTAAGAATTTTCCACTCAGACATTGTGAATTTCCCTGGGTGCATTTGATCAGGGAAGGATGGATTTACATTTAATTAAATTAAAATTCTAATCCATGCAATCTGAAATCACAGCCACATTCCAAGACTTGCTAGTGGTTTTACTGGGGGAAAGACTGCAGAATTTAAAATCCAAAACTGCTATAGCCTAGGCAATCCACTAGAAAGAGCTAGAATAATTACAGGAACATCCCTGTAGGCTCAAGTTAGAAGAAACCTGCAGACACCTCCCTCATCATCCCCTACTGAATAGTGAATGGTTTACACATCCTCTTTCTACAGCTGAGACCTCAAAAGCAAAAAGGTGTTGCTATGCTGACAGCTCCACCAGCTGCATTCATGGCTGGGTAGGGATGCTGAAACTATATTAAAGGCGATTTTGAAAGCCCTTAAAATTTGGCCCAGTATATAGCTTCAGAGGTTAACCTCCAAGAATTGGAGGACAGAGAAAAGACCATTTGAGTTTTTTTTTAAGCACAGATGAAAACCAAAATAAATGAATCCCCTTCTGTATCCCCTCAGAACCTCGTACCCAGTGTTCAGCTCCTGCTCACACTAGGTCTTGTGCCATTAGAGTGTCTAAAACTGGCCCTGAACAGAGTGTGCATTTTATTCATCTAACCTGAACTTCTTTCTGGAATGAATAATTTCATTCATTTGGGTGTATTGGATGGTGTCTGCTGAATAGAAAAATAACCCTCGCAGCTCATGCCTGAATCTGCCATAGCTCTTTCAGAGTGCAGAGGCTGATAAAGAACAGACTCTTCTAAAAAAAAAAAATCTTTTTATTTTGTATTGGGGTATAACTGATTATAATATTGTGACAGTTTCAGGTAGGTGAACACGGCAAAGGCATGGATACATATACATGAATCCCTTCTTCCCCAAACTCTCCTCCCATCCGGGCTGCCACATGACAATGAACAGTAGTAGCACGTGCTATACAACAGGTCCTTGTTGGTTATCCTTTTTACATGTAGTGGTGTCTACATGTCCATCCCAAACTCCTTAACTATCCCTTCTGGAACCCCATCCTTCCTCCCAGCAATCATAAGTTCAAGAACAGGCTCTTTAGACATTCATTTATACCCAAGCAGCTGTGCTTTCACGGCAACAATTATTTTGTCTTAACTGTTCCTTGAGGGCTCTCGTGTGATGCTGTTGGGGATGCATTCAAAGCAGTGGCTGGCGGCAAGTCTGTTAATGCTGTTCCCTGCCTGAAGAAGGGCTTCCCAGGTGGCTCTAGTGGTAAAGAATCCTCCTGCCAGTGCAGGAGTTGCAAGAGACTTGGGTTCAATTCCTAGATTGGGAAGGTCTCCTGGAGTAGGAAATGGCACGCCACTCCGGTATAGTTGCCTGGAAAATTCCATGGACAGAGGAGCCTGGGGCCACAAAGAGTTGGACACAACTAAACAACTGAGCACATGCATACATACCTAAAGAAAGAAAGGGGGAAAGGGTAAGAGTAGGCACTGAAAGGCAGACATCAGAGGCAAAAAGAGAGTCTGTAAGAAGCCAAGGAGGGAAAGCACTGGTGGCTTTATTAAAACTGAATGCTCTAAAGGAAAACAACAATAATTATGTCAGTATTTTTTTCTTCAGGCAGGAAAGAGGTTGAACATGCTCTTAGTCATGAGCTTCTGTGCAAAAGTGAACTCATGAAATATTTATTCTTTGGACCCAGATCCTGAAATTCATCTGGAACTGCCAAAGTCCTAGATCTCCCCACAGAGTTACAGAGCCCTTCCTCACAGCCTTCCACACAGACAATTAGATTAAGGCTTCGTGAAACTGAGCACGCATGACATCAAGATAAAATGGATTTTCTGGCAGATGTTCGACTTGCTTACCTGCTTACAGTCATTCATTGAAACCAAAGGAAAACTCTGGACTGACAGACGGAAACATATCCTGCTGTAGCTTAAATGGGACAGAGACCTGGTTACCACCAAACAAACCTCATCATTCCTTAAGATATGTAATGTTTTTCTCTGCAGTTTTGCTGAGATCATAATGTAACATTAGGGACGACCAGGGAATTCGTGACCAGAGTGAATGAAGCTGTTTTGAATGGACACTTGATAAGTTACCTAGGGAGAGTCCAGGTTTAATGCACTATCCCATTCATCCAACAGATATTTAGTCTGCTGTCTCCCTGTACCAGGTACTGTATAGGTTCTGGGGATTGCTTTTGAGAAAGACACCATCTTTGGCACCAGGTGTCTAATAAACTGGGCTGCTTTGGTGGCTCAGCGGTAGAGAACGAGCCTGCAATGCAGATGTGGTTTCGCTCCCTGGGTTGGGAGGATCCCGTGGCAGAGGAAATGGCAACCCACCCCACTATTCTTGCCTGGGAAATCCCGTGGACAAAGGAGCCTGGCAGCTTGCAGTCCATGGGGTCACAAAGAGTTGGACACAACCGAGCAACTGAAGGCACATACATTCAATCAACTATTGAAAACGAGCGTTCAGTCTACCGTGGATTCAGATATCACCTGTGTTAACACTAATTAGTTCCAAGTTGATTGCCTGGAAAATGTCTTGAAAGAAATATTTACAAATTGGGGAATATTTTTTCCTGCCAATTAGTAGTCCATATAAAAGATTAAACCATGCAAAAAAAAAAAAAGTGATTTTGACCTTTTCAGAAAAGAGAAAAATGAAGTTAGTGGCATTGTTTCTCTCTGGTCGCGTTTTAAAAAATACAACCACTAAGTTACTGTGGGAAATCATCCCTAATTAATAGACCTAACATTTGTAATGTGTCACATTTCTAAGATGTAGGTACAGTTTCCTTCTGGAACCCATTACGAGAAATGTATGGTCTTCAATTATACTCTTAACCACCAAATGGTATGCTTGCACTAAATCAATAAGAACTTGTAGCAGTGTGTTGGTGTAATGCCTACTCTGTTTAGTTTCTGCTAAATTAAAATGGAAATAAGTGACAGGTGTCCTGGAAACCATGATGGGTAAATGCACCTTCTCCTATCTCTCAGCCAGACGTGGCAGAGATCAAATTATTTCATTAAACTGAGTTCCTAGCATATAAATGCTTAATAAATCTTTGTCCAAAAATGCAGCATCTGGGGCTCAGAGAGGTGAAATGAGTTACCTAAGGTCACAGCTAAAGGGCAGCACAACCAAAGCTAAGTGCCAGTGAGCATCCTTTTAACGACCCAGTACTGCAGCTTCCCCATCCCCAAGGGTCCACAGTCTCCTAGAGCACAGGGCTCTGCAGTCGTTGTCTGGGTTCAGATCCCAGCTCTGCCAGTTACTAACTGTGTCTCTTTGGGAGAGTTAATTAGTCTCTCTGGTCCTCTTTCCTAACCTGTAAAATAAGGACAGTAATAATTGTTCCTTATTCAAATGTTGGAAGATTAAGTAAGTTAATAGATGGCACAGTGCAGGGCATTCAGAAGGTGAGCGCTTCCCCGTCTCTCCCCCAAGGGTATTTAGAGAGCATGATTAAGGCCCAGTCAGGAGGCAGGATTCTGGCTGACACCATCTGCTGTGATGGCATGGTACTTGAGTGGATTCTGCTAAGATAGTCCCAATCAAGAGCCACGATTCCAGGCTAATGGACTGAACTATGCTTCAGTAACGATGCTTCCCCGGAGAAGGCGATGGCACCCCACTCCAGTACTGTTGCCTGGAAAATCCCATGGACGGAGGAGCCTGGTAGGCTGCAGCCTGTGGGGTTGGGAAGAGTCAGACATGACTGAGCGACTTCACTTTGACTTTTCACTTTCATGCATTGGAGAAGGAAATGGCAACCCACTCCAGTGTTCTTGCCTGGAGAATCCCAGGGACAAGCGAGCCTGGTGGGCTGCCGTCTGTGGGGTCGCACAGAGTCGGACGCAACTGAAGTGACTTAGCAGCAGCAGCAGCAGCAGTGATACTTCCCAGCCTTTTCTTGACCTTGGCACCCACAGGAACTGTATTGCTTATAGCATACTGGGTGAGGCGGGGGGAGAGGGGGAAGGGGAGTTGGGGAAGCGGCTTCCCTGCTAGCTCAGCTGATAAAGAATCTGCCTGCAATGCAGGAGACCCTGGTTCGATTCCTGCGACAGGATGATCCCCTGGAGAAAGGATAGGCTACCCACTCCAGTGTTCTTGGGCTTCCCTGGTGACTCAGATGGTAAAGAATCCACCTGCAACGCAGAGATCTGAGTTTGATTCCTGGGTTCGGAAGATCCCCTGGAGAAGGGAGGGCATGGCAACCCACTCTAGTATTCTTGCCTGGAGAATCCCCATTGACAGAGGGGCCTGGCAGGCTGCAGTCCATGGGGTCACAAAGAGTCAGGTACGACGGAGTGACTAAGCACAGAACACACAGCACACCGGAGTAAGCAGACAAGGCTGCTTGAGTCTCTAGGCTCCCCCGGTCCTGTTCACTTGCTCCAACAACTGAGAGAACAAATGGTTTAACCTACTTGCAACCTTCTGAAACCTATCAGTTGGGACACTCTACTGAGATATTTCTCAGCATCTCCCCAGTGCTTGGGCTTCCCTTGTGGCTCAGCTGATAAAGAATCCATCCTCAGTGTGGGAGACCTGGGTTCAATCCCTGGGTTGGGAAAATTCCCTGGAGAAGGGAAAGGCTACCCACTCCAGTATTTGGGCCTGGAGAATTCCATGGACTGTATAGTCCATTGGATTGCAAAGAGTCGGACACGACTGAGCAACTTTCACTCCACTCCAATGCTTTAGTTCTGATTAGGAGCCTGGAGTTATCCCCACTTAGGCTAAAAGTAAAACAGGTGCCAGTCTGGCCCAACCAGGCTCCTCGGGAAGATGTTAAGAGAACTGATGTGCTGCTCTGTGCGCTACATAAAAGCGGTTCCTGCCTCCGGGAACCCTGCTGTGAGGTGGAGACATGTGCCAGCGTAGGTAAAAGAGGAACTGAGTACAGGGAGCACCCAAGGGTGAACTGAGCAGCCCAGAGGAGATACCAGACCTTGGACGGAAAATGTTCACGGTGCTCTCCTAGGAGACTGCGTGCTGGCATATCACCTTGGGGGACTTCTTGGCCATCCAGACATTGGCATTCAGTTGCAAGCATCCTTTGAGGCCTTGGCCTTTCTGGCTGATCATTTGGTTGTTTGGAAGGTAGAAGAAACACTGCTGGTGTTGTGTTGTTAATGCTGGGTCAGCGAGGAAGACTGGGTAGAAATGTGTGGGTGACAAGACCCTCAGAAGAAAATGATCCTGGAAAATGATCTTAGAATCAACAGTATGAAATAAGTGGAATTCAGGGTTTAATTCCCCACGTATTCTCATCTGTAGAAGATTCGGTTTCAAAGATATTAAACAAAGAGTAGATCTAAAAGGGAATATTTTTACATTCTGAAGGTGTAAAAATTGAAAATATCAGATAATCTGAAAGAGGAAGGCACTCAGAGCCCACAGTTTAAAACAGTATTTTAAAGAGAAGAAAGTCAGTTCAGCTCAGTCACTCAGTCACGTCCCAACTCTTTGCGACTCCATGAACTGCAGCACGCCAGGCTTTCCTACCCATCACCAATTCCCAGAGTTTGCTCAAATTCATGTCCATTGAGTCAGTGATGCCATCCAACCATCTTGTTGTCTGTCGTCCCCTTCTGTCTTCGGTCTTTCCCAGCACCGGCGTCTTTTCCAAGGAGTCAGTTCTTCGCATCAGGTGACAAAGATGGGAGAAGAAGGTAGAATATACCACAAACAAAGGGGTGAAACCTTTTTTAAAAGGACCTCTATAGATGCACACTTTGGTTGGAGCAACAAGAGGAGCTCTTTAATAGCAGAGCCATGTTGAGGATGGCATAAGAAAAGAACAGGACAGGAGAAGAGCTGCTCATCTCTGGTTTTGCTTCTCTCTTTTTCAACAAGGAAACCAGTCAGAATACTAGCTACAGAAGGTAAAAAGAACAAAGAGGATGAAATTGAAGTCCAAGATAAGAGAGTAGCCAGGAAATATTTTACTGCTTTACAGTTAAAGTCTTCAGGTTCAGGGGGAAGAAAATGGCCTTGAAGATTTGAATATGGCATTGCTGAACCTACCAGTACTTTTTGAAAAACTATAGAGTCCTGGGGAAAAGCCAGAAGAATAGACAGTGAAATGTCATACAGATTCTTGAAAAATGGATTTTAAAACCTGGAGTGATAAGTTTGATGGTGAAATCAAGGAACGTTTGAGGATAGAATTTTTTTTAAGCGCTTTAAAGTAGTGTTCACTTAGAAACAGAGTGGGTTCGCTCAGAATAAGTCATGCTAATCTTTCAAGATGGCTAAGAGTAGGACTGTCTCTAACCTAATTTACACTTTG
The DNA here is from genome assembly GCA_007570785.1 of Antilocapra americana. Taxonomy (NCBI): domain Eukaryota; kingdom Metazoa; phylum Chordata; class Mammalia; order Artiodactyla; family Antilocapridae; genus Antilocapra; species Antilocapra americana. Next base: position 3,211,270 of record ML661897.1, read on the forward strand.
TCACAAATCAACATTTAATATTGAAACGTAAGATAATCTACCCATTTTAGAAATAAGACAAAGATGACTTCTAATATTCAGTATCATTCATGAGGCCTTACCAATTCAATAAGCCAGGAAAACAAAATGAAGAATAAATGCTGGGGTGGGATGGGGTGGGAAATGGGAGGTGGGAGGGAGGTTCAAAGGGAGGGGACATTTTTATACCTACGGCTAATTCATGTTAATGTATGGCAGAAGCCAACACAGTATTATAAAATAATCGTCCTCCAATTACAAATAAATAAAGAATAAATGCTGGAAAGGCAGAAACAAAAGTCATGTGATTATCCCTAAAGTACAAGTGAATTCCAGTTAATGAGTCCAGCAAAGTGACCAGAGGCAGAAAGAGACTGAAGTCTGTAGTTTTATATATCTAGTAGTAAAAAAAAATGAGAAGTAATAATGAGACCCCATTTTCAACTGTGACAGAACTGATATGTAGCTAGGAATAAAGTTAGTAAGATATGTTCCATACTGTCATGGGAAAACTTTAAAATTCTGACTGAAGAACATTTAAGAGGATCTGAATAAATGGTAAGAAATAGCTTGTGAATTCATTAATCCAGTATATTTAATGCTTTAAATCATAATTCCATTGGCATTTTTTTTTTTTTGGGTAGTAAGTTGAATTGTAATCTAGTAGAGTGAATGCATGAAGATAGCCAAGAAAAAAAAGAAAAATGGTGTGGGAAAGGAAACAGGATTTGTCCTGTCAGATATTTAAGACTCACATATTAAAACAAAGTAATTAAGACAGTTTGGTGGGCCTCCCCAGTGGATCAGTAGATCAGTGAAAGAATCTGTCTGCCAGCGCAAGAGACCAGAGTCTGATCCCTGGTCTGGGAAGATCCCACATGCCATGGAGCAACTTAGCCCCTGCGCCACAGCTATTGGGCCTGTGCTCCACAGCAGGAGAAGTCACTGCAATGAGAAACCCATGCACTGCAGTCAGGAGTGGCCCCTACTCGCCACAGCTAGGGGAAAGGCCACACAGCAACGAAGACCCAGCACAGCCAAAAATAAATAAGACTATAAAAATATATTTTAAAAAGACAGTCTGGTGCTGGTTTAGCAATACCCAAATAGATCAATAAAAATATGAAGATCCATTGTGTCTTATCTGCCTTATGGCAGAAAGTGAAGAAGAACTAAAGAGCCTCTTGATGAAGGTGAAAGAGGAGAGTGAAAAAAAACTGGCTTAAAGCTCAGCATTCAGAAAACTAAGATCATGCCATCTGGTCCTATCACTTCATGGCAAATAGGGGGGAAAACAATGGAAACAGTTACAGATTTTAGTTTCTTGGGCTCCAAAGTCACCGCAGGTGGTAACTGCAGCCATGAAATTAAAAGACGCTTGCTCCTTGGAAGAAAAGCTATGACAAACCTAGACAGAATATTAGAAAGCAGAGACATTAGTTTGCCAACAAAGGTCTGTATAGTCATAGCTATGGTTTTTCCAGTAGTCGTGTATGGATGTGAGAGTTGGATCATAAAGAAGTCTGAGCACTGAAGAACTGTTGCTTTTGAACTGTGGTGTTGGAGAAGACTCTTGAGAGTTCCTTGGACTGCAAGGAGATCCAACCAGTCAATCCTAAAGAAAATCAGTCCTGAAGAACTGATGCTGAAGCTCCCCTACTTTGGCCACCTGATACAAAGAGCCGACTCACTGGAAAAGACCCTGATGCTGGAAAAGATTGAAGGCAGGAGAAGGGGACAACAGAGGATGAGATGGTTGGATGGCACCACCGACTCAATGGACCTGAGTTTGAGCAAGCTCCAGAAGATGGTGAAGGACAGGGAAGCCTGGCGTGCTGCAGTCCATGGGGCCACAAAGAGTCGGACACGACTGAGCAACAACAAACCCCCTGTAGGGTGGTTGTCACTTGAAATCTTAGTTGGCTATCCTGTAATGCCCGTGCCAACCACTAGAGGGAAACAAAGTTAAACCAGTCTTTGGAAACCATCTGCGAAGCACAGGCTGTTTCCACATTGAATTCAGTGACCAATGGCATCACCTTATTAGATGCTCTTGATAACCTAGTAACAGGCACTGCTTTTGTGCCCATTAAACAGACAAAGGAACTGAGACTCAAGGAACCAGGGACCTCCCTTGAGCAAGGTCTGGGAAGCCTGGTATGTTGCAGTCCATGGGGTCACAAAAGAGTCAGACAAGGCTGAGCAACTGAACATCAAGATACTGTGTATCAGTCATGGGCAGTCAGGAGAACTGAAATCACTCTAGGGCTTTTGTTACAGAGGGAATTTAACACACGGAGTTGCTTACACAGGGATGAAGAACTAAGTGGCTTCAGTGACCAGTGAGGCAACTCAGAAATGAGCAAATGTTATGACTCCTAGAGCTGGAGAGACAAAGGGACAGAGAGATGGCGGTGTTCCAGAGCCCAGGAGCTGGGGCCGCCGGAAGCCGGTCTAGTGAAAGCTGAAGCCCCAGGGGACTGATCTGGACTGCTGGAAACATCCTCTGAGGTAGAAAGAAACGAGGGAGAAACACTTTGACTTATTTCCTTTTCCCACCTTCCAGTTTCTGTCGGTGCTTCCCATTGGTCAAACCTACAGAGACACCACAGGGCAGAGAAACTGGAAAATGCATTTCCTTAGAAACAGAGCAGGGCAGGGGAGAGCAGAAGATGGCTCAAAGAGGAGGCAGGATGGGTAAGATCAGAGTAGGCTGGGAAGAGGTGCCCAACCCAGCCTGGGAAGGAGCCAGTTTAAAGAAGGATTTAGAGAGCTATTGTGAGGGAGAGGTCTCTCTTTCTGACGTGTAGAACTAGTTGTCTCAACATCACTAAAGCACATGAAAACGTGTGAGATGACAACCTCTGTTCCTGCCTTATCATTGAGAAGACAAGGTGTGTGCACAGAGCTGTCTCAGGCAGTGGGGTTTGGAGGAGGTCTTGGGATTTTCCCGGTGAGTGCGTTTGGTGCCTTAAATAGAAGCAGAGGCAGATGGGAAGATGCAGCAGATGGGCGGCACTTGGGATGCTTGGCTAGCAGAGAGGTCGGAGTCCTGGACGGTGTCCCAGGCTCAGCCAGTTACCCACTGCGTGACCTGGTCACCTCACCCCCCCTGCAGTGGGCCCCCATTTCCCCATATGTGAAATGAGGAGATTGGCCTAGGGCATTGTTTGTCATCCCTGGCTGCACATTGGATTTAGAGATAGATGGTGATGTCATTAGCCAGGGTGAGGACTGTACATTGATTTTTTAAAAATATCCCTTGGTTGATGTTTTTCATCAGCTTTATTAAGATATAAATTACATACTATACAATTCACCAATTTAAAAATTGTACAGTTCAGTGGTTTTAGCATTTTCACAAAGTAGTACAGTCACCACAATCTAATTTTAGAACATTTTCACCTCTCCTAAAATAGACACCATGCCCTGTAGCAGTCACCTCATATTTCCCCCCATCCTCCCCAGCCCTAGTCTACTTGCTATCTGTATGGATTTGCCTATTCTGGACATTTCATATAAACAGAATCATGTGGTGTATGGCCTTTGGGGTTTGGCTTCTGTTACTTAGTATAATGTTTTCAAGGTTCATACATATCATAGCATGGATTGATATTTCATTCCATTTTATGACAGAATTATATTCTATTATATAGATACATCACATTGTATTTATCTGTTCATCTGTTGATAGACATTTGGGTTGTTTCTACCTTTTGGCCATTATGAATAGTGTTGTTATGACTGTTTATGTACAAGTCTTTACATGGACACTTTCGTTTCTCTTGGGGACATAACTAGGAGTGGAATTGCTGGGTCGTATAGTAACTCAATGTTTAACCTCTCTGAGAATCTGCCAGGCTGATTTTCAAAGCAGTTGTGTCATTTGACATTCCCACCAGCTGTGTAAGGGGTTTCCTCTGGTGCTTTTACTATTCAACCAGAATCTTAAACCACCTAACTGGGCTTCGCTGGTGGCTCAGTTGGTAAAGAATCTGCCTGCAATGCTGGAGTCCTGGGTTGGGAAGATCCCCTGGAGGAGGGCATGGTGACCCACTCCAGTATTCTTACCCGGAGAATCCCATGGACAGAGGAGCCTGGCAGGCTGCAGTCCATGGAGTCGCCAAGAGTCGGACACGACTGAGCGACTAAGCACAGCTCAGCACAACTGGATGATATCTGAGTGGTTCTCTTTCTACAATTCTATGCTTTTTTAATCTAAGATTAGATCCTCAGAGCTGCTTGCAAAAGCCCACATCACCCAGAACTTAACTGAGCTATAGAGTGTGTGATTGGTTCCTCTGAGCACTTGATAACTCCCAGCCTTACTTCTGAGAGAAAGCCCTGTAAGTTTCAGCTCAAGGCCCTCCCCCATCCTTGCCCTGCACAGGTCATAATTCTGGTAATGGATTCTGGAGGATTATTCTGAATAATTATACTATTATTTTACTAAATACTGTAATTATTACAATATAATAATTAGTGTAATAATGGTACAATAATATAATTATTATAATGTTACAATATTATACTTATAAATCTCTGAATAATTATCCTATTTTTCAGTATGCAGTGCATTTTGATTGAGTACCACGTGTTTGGTCTGCTGGGATCCCAGAGTCAGGGAGTAGGGAAGCTCTGGCAGGATCAGGCAGGGCTGTAAAGGTCCCTCCACCATGCATCTGCAGAGCTGTGTCCACCCCTAATACAGTCAAGAACATCCCATAAGACACAGGCTCCCCCAGGAGGAATGCTATTTTCTCTACAGTAGGAAGCAGAATGAGAATAGGGGGCTTCTCCAGAGAGAAGGGAAGAAAAGAAATTAGATCTGCTTAGGGGCTTCTCCGGTGGCTCTGTGGTAAAGAATCCGCCTGCAGTGTAGGAGATGCAGGAGACCCAGTTTTGATCCCCAGGGCCGTAAGATCCCCTGGAGGAGGGCAGTCCACTCAAGTATTCTTGCCTTAAGAATCTCATGGACAGAGGAGCCTGGCAGGCCACAGTTCATAGGGTTGCACAGAGTCGGACATGACTGAAGCGAGTTAGCACGCATGCACACACAACTTCTCACTCACATCTACTAACAGGACACATTACTTGCCTTCACTAAGCCCCAGTGTAAAAGGAGGCCGCACCAACTTCCTTGCAGGGTAACTGTCAAAGTTAGCCTGTAGAGCGCCTAGCATGTGGTAGGCACATAGAAGCCCCCTTCTACCACACCAGATCCTCCTCAACTGCCAGCTCATGGAAGCATGCACCTCTTCCATCACCCCCTGAAAGCCAGGACTTGTGACTTCCTTTCTAGAATGCCAGAAACCTGGGGAACCTCAGTCTCTGTTGACAATGAGCATGGAGCTGGCCTCATCTCCTGGATCTTAGCCACAGGGCTCATGAGCTGCTGAGTGCTGCTAGATGGGCATGGCCTTCTCTGAGGTTCCTGTGGACAAGGCAGGTGCCGTGGGAGCCATTACATCACAGATTATGTGGCCATCACTCCCTGGAGTTCTGGAAGGAACAGTCCATGAGGCCAGCAGCAGTGGTTTCCTTAAAGGATCCACAACCCCACACAATGCCGTAAGTTAGGGTTTCCTGGATGGTCCTCAGTGTGTATGAGCTGAGAAAGCACCCAACTCATTCACTCCTTCTTAGGAATCTTTACTCGAGACTCTGACCCTGAGAGACCCATGCTGCTTCTCTGACCTTCATCTATTTCTCTTCCTATTTGTCTCTTTCTCAGTCTTCCCCAGAAGTTGGTGTAAAGTGAAAGTCACACGTTATTAAATCTGAGTCATCACTCCCTGTGCATATATTGATTTCCTGTTTACCTTTTCACTCTGGGTTTCTTAGAAATCAAACACACACACACGCTCGCATGCACATGCTTTTAACACACACACACACACACACACATATACATGCTCGTGCGCGCGTGCTTTTAACTTGAGAAGACAAGAAGATACATGATGTTACTGCCTTGTCTTCAGTCCATGGCAGATATCACAAATCAATCACAGCACTCCTTCCCCCTGAGCTGGGCACAACTTCAGTGTCTTTTTACATCAGACATTCCAAGCAGAGAGTGAGAGTCAGTTGGAGTGAGCATGGGAGATATCCATTTACCATGCCTCAGAAGTTCTTACTCAAACTTCCAGCCCTGAATGTACACCAGATATCTGTTGTAGGGCACCTTGTTCCTTGGGGATTCATCCTCACGTTCAGTGTAACCCATCTCAAGTTCAATCATAGTTTCCCCTCCTCCAAGCAGCCCTGCTCCCAAACTCCTTTTCCTGCAATAGCATGCCATTCTCCTGGTCCTCCCGGCTAAAACATTCACAGTTTTCCGACCCCTCCATGTCCCTGTGTCTTCCCTTTCTCAAGTCCTGCCAATACCCCCAGCCTGTCACTCAGTGTTTCTCTGGTTTGTTTTTGCTGCCTCGACCCTTCAGACCTCTAATAGGCTGGCAGCAGTGTGCTACTCACAGGGTGGGAGGAAGATGAGCCTCAAGTTGTGAAGCCTCCCAAGCTGAAGGGTATTTTCTCTGTTCTGAGCTCCCAGTCTCTTAAGACAGATATTGTTTTCAGCCTACTTGAGACATGGGAAAATAATACCTACAATCTGCACTTCATAGCCTTGTCACATCCCAGCTCCACAACTTCATTCATCCTTCCTTCCTGTCTTCCTGCTTCTTTCCTTCTCTCCCTCCTGCCTTCCCTTCCTTCCTTTCATCAAATATTTTCAGTTCAGTTCAGGTCAGTCGCTCAGTCGTGTCTGACTCTTTGCAACCCCATGGATCGCAGCACGCCAGACCTCCCTGTCCATCACCAACTCCCGGAGTCCACCCAAACCCATGGCCATTGAGTCGGTGATGCCATCCAACCATCTCATACTCTGTCGTCCCCTTCTCCTTGTGCCCCCAATCCTTCCCAACATCAGGGTCTTTTCCAGTGAGTCAACTCTTCGCATGAGGTGGCCAAAGTATTGGAGTTTCAGTTTCAACATCAGTCCTTCCAATGAACACCCAGGGCTGATCTCCTTTAGGATGGACTGGTTGGATCTCATTGCAGCCCAAGGGACTCTCAAGAGTCTTCTCCAACACCACAGTTCAAAAGCATCAATTCTTTGGTGCTCAGCTTTCTTCACAGTCCAGCTCTCACATCCATACATGACCACTGGAAAAACCATAGCCTTGACTAGACGGACCTTTGTTGGCAAAGTAATGTCTCTGCTTTTTAATATGCTGTCTAGGTTGGCCATAACTTTCCTTCCAAGGAGTAAGTGTCTTTTAATTTGATAGCTGCAATCACCATCTGCAGTGATTTGGGAGCCCCCAAAAATAAAGTCTGACACTGTTTCCACTGTTTCCCCATCTATTTCCCATGAAGTGATGGGACAAGATGCCATGATCTGTTTTCTGAATGTTGAGCTTTAAGCCAACTTTTTCACTCTCCTCTTTCACTTTCATCAAGAGGCTTTTTAGTTCCTCTTCATTTTCTGCGGTAAGGGTGGTGTCATTTGCATGTCTGAGGTTATTGTTATTTCTCCCAGCAATCTTAATTCCAGCTTGTGCTTCTTCCAGCCCAGCGTTTCTCATGACGTACTCTGCATATAAGTTAAATAAGCAGGGTGACAATATACAGCCTTGACGTACTCCTTTTCCTATTTGGAACCAGTCTGTTGTCCCATGTCCACTTCTAACTGTTGCTTCCTGACCTGCATACAGGTTTCTCAAGAGGCAGGTCAGGTGGTCTGGTATTCCCATCTCTTTCAGGATTTTCCATAGTTTATTGTCATCCACACAGTCAAAGGCTTTGGCGTAGTCAAAGGCTTTGGCGTAGTCAAAGCAGAAATAGATGTTTTTCTGGAACTCTCTTGCTTTTTTGATGATCCAGCGGATGTTGGCAATTTGATCTCTGGTTCCTCTGCCTTTTCTAAAACTAGCTTGAACATCTGGAACTTCATGGTTCACATATTGCTGAAGCTTGGCCTGGAGAATTTTGAGCATTTCTTTACTAGCATATGAGATGAGTATAATTGTGCAGTAGTTCTAGTATTCTTTGGCATTGCCTTTCTTTGGGATTGGAATGAAAACTGACGTTATCCAGTCCTGTGACCACTGCTGAGTTTTCCAAATTTGCTGGCATATTGAGTGCAGCACTTTCACAGCATCATCTTTCAGGATATAGAGCACCAATTATGAACTAAGCAAAGCCTCTACATGTATAAAATGGGATGGTTACTGTAAACCATGTAACCCAGTGCCTGGGGTAGAGAAAGTACTGGATAAATAAGTTGCGGGCTGGGGTAAAGGCAATTATCAGGCTTGGAAATGCATCCAGAAATCACCTGACTCCTCTCATGTCACAGAGGAGGAAACTGTGGCCCAGGGCAGCTGGCCAAGATTCCTGCACAAGGTTGGGCAGAACTAAGACGAGACGCTAGAAATCTCAGTGACAACTCAGTGCACTTTTTTTCTGCTGCCATTGCTGCCTCCATGAGGAGGGTGAATACCCTTGGCTGTGCTTCAGGTTGGAGAGGTGAGGCTGACTGTGACTCCAGACAAAGACACACCTTCTACATTCTTACACACACATTTATTTCCCTGTTGAACTGTCCTGAGCAGAATCTCCAGGAGGCAGCCAGGGTGGACCAGAGACCTAGCTCATAGAACAACATGGGGACAATAGTGCAGTTTCTTCTGAAAAGCCTCTTGTATCCCCAGCAAAGCCCTCCTCTGTACCTCCTTCCCCTGTGCCCTACATGCCTGGCCTGCACACCCCACCTGCACTTCTTCAAATATAGCCAGAGGGCTGCCCACCTCTTCTATCCACTGAGTTCATCTAGCCCATCATAGTCTCCAGGGTGTCTGTCCTCCACACAGCCCTCCGTGTGAATTTTCTAAAATGGAACTCTGATCATGTCACACCTTTGCTTAAACCTTTTCCACTCCTCATTCCCGCTCTAGCCATTCTGCTTTTTCAAATGTCATTCCTTTGCTCATACTATTCCTTAGGATTCTAATAGTCATTTTCCGCCTTGGCACTCAAAAGACATTCCACAAAACAAATAAGCAAAAGACAATAAGAAAACAACACACCATCATTGATTTAGAGCATATGGGTTATAAATGAGAGGAATCCAACTACATCAAGCATGAATAAATAAATAGGACTTATAATTGAGAAGTTCAGTGGTATACCAGCTTCAGGCATGGCTGGCACCAGGGATTCAAATGCTACCAGTAAGGGTTTTTCCCCTGCTTTTTTCATCTAGCTTTAACCTCTGCTCATCTCGTGTCCCTCTGTGCATTGACCACTTCCCACAGTTACTTCTCTGTGTCCAGGGAGTATGATCATAAGCAGCCTCAACTTATATCATCATAGCCAAACCTGACTTATCTATGAGGCACAGGAGATGCAGGGCCTTGGGCTCGCAATGCTTTTAGGGGCCCACAAAAATGATTTCATTTCTTTTAAAGTCAGAAGAAAAAAATGAATTTTTGGTTGAAGAAAATGGTTTAATATCTGATATTAATATATATTTTTTGTTTTTATAATATAAATGCAGTCATAAAATGTACTTTTTAATTTTTTTTTTCTAGAGAAGAGATGAAGGCCAAAGGGCTTAGGGCCCACAAAAGTCATAGTAAGGTCTTGTTTGACTCTTAAAAAAGAAGAGAGACCCTTTCTCTGTTTCCATGTGTTAAACCTCCTGGAAAATCTGATTGTCACTGATTGGATCATGTTTCAGAGAAAGTCCCTGGAAAGAGGGAGAGCTCTGATTGGTCCACCCTGAGAGGAATTATCAACCTCATACAAACACAAGAGTGTTGTTTCCTGTGGGGAAAAAAAAAAAAAGATTCCGTTTTAAGAAAGTTGACCAAAACTTGACTATCTCCCCCAGTGGACTCCCCTGCCCCAATGATTCCTTGCCCAACACCTTTACCAGCCCCAGGAAAGCTAGTTGCCTTCCCCTGTACACTCCCTTCACGGCTCATTCTAGTGTGATTGTAACTGGTTAAACGACAGTTTCCTACCTGTGATGTGAGCTCCCTGTAGACAGAGTGAAGGAGTAAGCAGCAAAAATCTGGTCTCTGGAAATGAGCAGAAAAAGGGATTGGCTCTGCTTAGGGATGTGAGGAGACCTTTGATCCATGTCTTAAAGGCTGGAACTCTTCCTGGAGGAAGGGATGCTTTAGCTGAATTTGGTGATGAGGAATGACTCCAGGAAACAGAAAAAGATGAAAGGCTCCAGGATGGGAAGAACGTGGGGGTATAGAGAAGAATATAACCAAAGATGAGCTGCAGAGAGGATGGGACAGGATCACTGGTTGGGGAGCGGAGGGCAGGCATGAGTGATACATAAAGGAATTTGGATTTTTTTCCTGCAAACCAAGGTTCTGAGCCTTGGTCCATGGAGGGGCGAAAGAGAGCCTGAAATTGAGTGTGAAATGTTGTGTCTGGGTGCCTTTTTCCACAGAGAAGCTCCATAGCTTTCAGCAGATTTCATCTTAAGAATCTCTAGCAACAGAGAGGTATTCAAGCTCCCGGAGGGTGGAGTGCCACACTCTAGAATGTAATCAGAGCAGCTCTCTGACTGCTGCTCTGTGGAGATGGGCTAAGGAAGAAGTAGAGGCTGGGAGAGCTTTGAGAATCTGTTTGAAGAGCCTTAGGGCAATAACACCAAGGGGAGCAGCTGGAATTAGAAGATATTGTAACAGTAACATTTAACAGGTGCTTTTTGCACCTGATGATGTGGGGTTGATGGAGAGGAGGAGAAAGTGACTCCAAGACTTCTACTTTGTATTGTGATCTTGTTGTAGGATGTTTAATGAATTATTTTTAAATTTGATGATTGCCTTTGATTTACACTTCCCACTTAGACAATGTCTTTTTAAAAAAAAAAACTGAGATTTTTTTTTTAAACTTAAGAATTTTTTTAAGGATTAACACCTCTGATACATACAAATTTCCATGTTCTGCTTTTCCTCTGAGTTGCCGTTGTTGCCATTGTGTCCAGTTCTGCGATAACGCTGTGGAACTGTTTGTTGCACTATTTCTCTTGGTTGTCAATGCTTGGAGAACATCATTTAAAGAACAGACAAGGGTATCAAGACTCTCTGTTTTTCTAAATCCTGACTTTGACACCCTCCACAGCTACCCGCTCCCTTCCCCAGGGCTCAGCAGCTCGGACCGGCTGCCTTTTGGTCTCGAGGAGAACGGGGGCGCTCCGTCCACCACCAAGGTTTCGGGAAGGCACCACCGTCACCACCACCAGCACCACACGAACTACGGCCTCTCGCTGACCCTGGAGAACAAGGAGGGGCTTTCCAGGTCCCCAAACTCCAGCAGTAAATCCCTTACAAGTGAGTTGGGGCATAGGGGGCAAGGTGGCGGAGCAGTGCTTGGGGGCGTGGGTGGCTTTCCGAGATGCTCAAGACATGGGTGCAGCTTGGAATGCTGGGAATATCCGATCTGGGTTACCAGGTCTGGGTGAGAGCAGACAAGAGCTTTGTGCATTAGGCAGAGGTGACTTAGGGATTATAGTTTACCCGCCAGCTCTGGTTTTGTTAGGAGGGAGCAGATGTCTCTGCCTCATTCCACGTTGGTTCTCTCTCCTGCTGTATCCAGCACTGGCTCAAGCAGTGGAACAGAGAGAGAGGGGAGTGAGGTGACGGAGTCTCTAATTCCTAACCCCAGGAAAGCTCATTCTGTCACGTTCTGTCTCATTCTTGCCTTCTGAAAGCAAGGTGTCAAGTAGATCTAGCTAGCACACACTGCTAAAGTCCCAGTGAGAAGTCATGGAAATGGAGAATAAACATTGCTTATTAGAATGTTTCTAGGGACTTCCCTGGCATTCCAGCAGTTAAGACTTTGCCTTCCAATGCAGGGGCTGTTGGTTCGATCCAGGTCAAGGAACTGAATTCCCACGTGCCTCTCAGCCCAAACACCAAAACAAAACAGAAGCAATATTGTAACAAGTTCAATACAGACTTTAAAAATGGTCCACATCAAAAAAATCTTTTTAAAAAAGGGGAAAAAAAAGAAATGTTTCTAGCAATATGACAGGGTGATTTTCTATCTGTTAAAACTAATTAAAAATGTGGGCTTGGATTTTGTATGCCTGTTCTTTTCTTTTTCTAGAAAATCCTTTTTATTATATTTTACCAAAGAATTTTGTGTGTGACGAGAGGGTGGGGAGAACTTATTCTTTATCACATGTGGTTTGAACAAGTGCCAAGATAGAGGTGAGAATCAAGCGGCTTGGATTCTAGTTCTCATGGTTGCGCCAAGTCCCCTCTTGGATCCAGGGTTTTCTCAACTGTGGAAGGGGGTGGAGGGTACTGAGATGATGGCAGAGGAATCTTACAGGTCTGATGTTTCACAAGTCTGTGGCCAGTGAGAAGGATGAGCCACTGAGCCTTCACCCGTAGACCATGAACAGCAATTCTGGGTTGGCTGAGCTAGAAACGGTAACTCATCAGCCACTTTGGTATTGAAAAATTGATCCTGTCCTCACTGTCCAGGCCAGAATACTGGAGTGGGTAGCCATTCCCTTCTCCAGGGGATCTTTCCACCCCAGCGATCAAACCCAGGTCTCTCACATTGCAGGCAGACTCTTTACCGATAGAACCACCAGGGAAGCCCCCATATACAATTAAATACATCTCTGGTCGCTCGTGTTTGGAATATTTGTACAGCTGTCTGTCTCCCAAATGGACTAGAATTGTGTCTCACTCATCTCCTCATTGCAGCGTCCCAGATGCCAGTTGCTATCAATGCCTGGCACAAACTTTAATATGTAATGAATACCAAATGTTGAATGAATATTTAAAGTACCCACGGATTAAAAACAAGCTTGTGGGACGAGTGGTGGTGAGCTAATCCAACATACAATGAATTTGATGTTAGAAATATAACATGGTTTCTAAGAGCACATTTGTCTGCTTGTTAGCCTGAATGCTAATCTTTCCAATGTGCATAGTGCTTTTCCATTAATAAAGCATTTGCACATGAATTACCTCACTTAATAATCACAGCGACCCTGCAAGGTAAGTAATTTTCTTTTCATTTGAAAATGGCTCAGAGGCTCAGAGAGCTAAAGTAATCTGCCCAGGGTCCACCCAGCTCACTTATGGGGGACTTAGGCCTTGAAACTTTGACCTTAAAATGTTCTCCCACCCCACCTGCTGGCATATTCCTGAGAGATTCAGGCTGCCAGAGGAGGAGCCAGGAGGCAGCAAGGCTCTGAGGGTTGGTCTCTGGCAAGTGTCTTTCATCACCTGTGTCTCTCTGCCCTTTCAACCTTTCCTTACTTACAGAACTGAGTCCGGGAACACCTGCCCTTTTCAGCGAGGCCGCTGCCCATCTAAAGAAGCTGGAACTGGAAACTGTGAAGCCTGCTGGACCCTGGCCTGCTCTGCACATCAATATCAATAAGGTGCCAAGGACCAGAGCGGGGCGATGCACATGGGCCTGGGGTTCACTCACATCTCTCATGACCCCACCTGCCTCTTAAACCACATGCCTTTGTCTTGGAGAGATTTCTACTCAACCTCTCATGACATTTCTGCTCAGGCATGTCTCCTAGGAGCCAAAATTCACTTATATTCTTCTGGGGTGGATTACAGCAGTAGGGGCTGCCTCTGGTGCTGAGGCCCTCAGCCTGGATCTTTTAGTGGTCCTCTCCATCCTCCTAACTGAAGTTCCTCCAGGGAAGCGTCCGCATTTACCTCTTTCCAGTTTTACTCCTCTGCATTTGTCTGCATGGATTGCTATCACAGATTACCATAGACCAGGTGGCTTAAACAGCAGGCATTTATTTCTCATTGATCTGAAGGTTGGGAAGTCCAAGGTCAAGGTGTGGATGATTTGGTTCCCTGGTGAGAGCTCTCTTCCTGGCTGGGAGCCAGTTGCCTTCTTGCTGTCGGAAGAGAGGGCTCTTCCTCTTCTTATAAAGCCATTAATCCCATCATGAGGGTCCCACCCACATGATTTTATCTCAGTGTAATTACTACTTCTCAAAGGCCCTGTGCCCAGATCGCATCACAAGGGCGGTTAGGGTTTCAACATATAAATTTGGGGAGGACACAGTTCAGTCCATAGCACCCTCTGTCTCTCTCAGACAGCCCCTGGCACATCATAGATATTCAGTAACTGTTTGTTAACGGAAGGAAGGCAAGGGTTAGAGTGGAGAGGGAGGGGGACTTCCCTGGATGTCCAGTGGTTAGAGCGCCACATTTCCACTGCAGGGGGCATGGGTTCAATCCCTGGACAGGGAACTAAGATCCTCATGCTGCATGGTGGTCCAAAAAGTAAAAGGCTGGCTTAAGTATTAAAAAAAAAAAAATTAAAAAGTAGGGAGGGAGGTCTTGAGGAAGGGACTGGGCAAAAACCAAGTTCTCTTTTGGCTAGACCTGTTCTTATATCCAAATGTGCAGCCTTATGAAAACCAAGGTATATCTTAGAACTATAGAAAGTCAGTGCTGGATTCAGCCTATCATTTACTTCAACCTTTTCAACATCTGAGACCAAAGGAAGGGACCTGGCGTTCTTGACCTCAGAGCAGCGGCTGAGTCCGTGGACCCCTGACTCCCAGTACAGCGCCGTTTGCACTCCCACGTGCTGCTTCAGGTTCTGTACTGCTGCTGCTGCTAAGTCGCTCCAGTGGTGTCTGACTCTGTGCGACCCCATAGATGGCAGCCCACCAGGTTCCCCCGTCCCTGGGATTCTCCAGGCAAGAACACTGGAGCGGGTTGCTGTTTCCTTCTCCAATGCTTGAAAGTGAAAAGTGAAAGCAAAGTCGCTCAGTCGTGTCCAACTCTCAGCGACCCCATGGACTGCAGCCCACCAGCCTCCTCCATCCCTGGGATTTTCCAGGCAAAAGAGTACTGGAGTGGGGTGCCATTGCCTTCTCCACAGTTTCTACACTAGGGTCGCTCAACTTATGCTCTAGTGATATGTCAGCCTGATACTTTGGGGAAGGGCTGTCCTGTGCATTGTAGGATGTTTTGCAGCACCCCTGGCCTCCACCCTCTAGGTGCTAGTAGCATCCTGGCGTGACAACCAAAATTGTCTCCAGACATTGCCAAATGTCCCCTGAAGGGCAAAATTGCCCCTGGTTGAGATCCTGTTACATACCCTTTTTAAAATCCTTGTAGGAATAGTCTTCTTTACACATGGATCATTTTTTCTAACCCCAGTGCTTAGCTTTGCCTCTTTATAAGAGGGAATTAATAATTTTGAATTAATTAACAATATCCCTTTAATTATTAATTAAATTATTTTTAGATTATAATTTATAGTTATAGTAATTTAATTATATATTAAATGATTAATTAACAACATCACTTTGCTGAAAAAGGCTCATATAGTCAAAGCTATGGTTTTTCCAGTAGTCATGTATGGATGTGAGAGTTGGACCATAAAGAAGGATGAGCCCCAAAGAACTGATGCTTTCAAACTGTGGTGCTGGAGAAGACTCTTGTCCAGCAAAAGTCTTGAACTGCATGGAGATCAAACTAGTCGATCCTAAAGGAAATCGATCCTGAGTATTCACTGGAAGTACTGATGCTGAAGCTCCAACGCTTTGGCCACTGCTGCGAAGAGTCAACTCATTGGGAAAGGCCCTGATGCTAGAAAAGATTTAAGGCAGGAAGAGAAGGAGGTGACAGGATGAGATGTTTGGATGGCATCTCTGACTCAGACATGAGTTTGAGCGAACTCTGGGAGATACTGAAGGACAGGGAAGCCTGGTGTGCTGCAGTCCATGGAGTTACTAAGAGTAGGACGTGACTTAGCAACTAAACAACAACAAACTAATAATCAATTATTTGGAAGATCTGGCCTGGAAAGCTTGCATTCTTTACCCAAGTTGAGGAACATGGGAACATTATACCTCCTATCTGGCCTGTTTCTCCACCCTAGACACCCCTCTAGCCTACACTAGACTTCCAGGGTTTCTCAGAAGACCCTCCATCCCCTTGGACCCAGTAGGAAGGATCAACCCCAGTAGGAAGCCTCAGGTCCCTCTCATCACCCATGGGCCCCAACTTTAAGACCCTGTTCATCCATTTTTCTCCAATACTACCCTCCCTGATAGTCACCTGGAAAAAGAATTCTTCCTGCAGAATGGCACTTATATTCATTCAATCAACGAATCTTCATTGAGCAGGCCTATGCTAGCTGCTAGGAGTCAACCTGATGGATTATGAGCCTGGGATTGGTCTCTCTCTTAGTCTCCAGCTTTTCAACTTTTCTTCTGCAGTCCACACAATAAATCATTTTAACAGAGGCTTACCTGGAGCTTGGCAAAATCAAAAATATTTTGCAGGAAAGTATAGCATACAGTAGCAGCAGAGAACTCAGAAGTTGTATGTAATTTGTAGTTGCTGTGAATCTTGGTGGGCCATTAACAGTCGTGGCTTTCTCCGGGTCAAGGTGTAGCTGAGACAGCCATGAGTTATTGAGCGCTTCCTGTGCACTTGGGGCTTCCCTGGTGGCTCAGATGGTAAAGAATCTGCCTGCAACGTGGGAGACCCTGGTGTGATCCCTGGGTCAGGAAGATCCCCTGGAGAAGGGAATGGCTACCCACTCCAGTATTCAGGCCTGAAGAATTCCATGGACAGAGGAGCCTGGTGGGCTACAGCCCATGAGGTTGAAAAGAGTCAGACACGACTAAACGACTAACTTTCACTACTACTCAAGCAATAATACCCCTCTTTTCTCCTTCATGTGAAGAAATGGATCAGTGAACATGGAGGATAGAGTGATGCCAGATAACCTTGACTTTGTCCTAACACATAGGCAAGTATATGACGTCACAGTGTGATTCCTTATCATTAATAAAAACAATCCTTGCAACAGGCATCATAACTTATCATGATACCACAACTGGGAACCAATGGTTCTGATGGCTTTTAAGGTTTTTTTCTCAGTCTCAAGAATCCTCTGATTCTTCTGAGGTTTGGATATGTTAATGCTGAGAAGACATTTTGATTGCCCAATTCCAAAGGTGTACCCAAAATTGTCACAGACATTTGAATTTCATCAGATTTGAAATGTGTAAGCAATTTGTATCAATAGTTGAAAACTGCGCCTGATCATTTCTTTATCCCCAAATGACATCCTTAAACAGAAGGGCTATTTCCAATGACAATTATATCAAAGCCCAATTATCATTCATCTGTGTGTTTTGAAATCTGAATTTCCATATTGAATGATACAACCTCTTTCCACAATTCAAATTGAATGTAAAATACAAAATATGGTTACATGAAAGAGAGAAAGCACAACATTCTTAGAGCCATCCTTCTGGCTGGAATTATAGTCTTGCTGTAATTCAGATGTTTACCCCTCATAGAGATGCCTTTTATGCAAACGTAAATGCAATGATACTCAAGGTTTCCAAAATTTATGTTGGTTTTCACCTGAGTCAAGTCATAGAGCTGAACAATAGCTCCTGCTTGGTCAGATAGAGCAAGAATAAGCCAGCTTGAATTTTCTATCCAAAAAGAAGTACAGAATTGCTAAATTCAAGGGGGATATCAATGCTAAATTCTCACTGATTTCTTATTGTAGCAGCATTCTGTTTTCTTTTCAAAGTGGGTCTTCGGTCATTACTATCAGTCTAGCTGTATCCCCTTAAGCAATTGTCAAAACCCTCTAATGGGCTTTAGAACCAGTTCAGTTCTTTTATTCCAGCATATCATTCCAAAAAAATGAAATCTAATTAGAAATTAACTCTTCATATACCTGTGAAAACCTCTTGGTAGTGTTAAACAATTATCTTAATGTAACAGGATTTACAAATACAAGATAAATTATCCTAAAACTATACTGTAATGGTCATCCTTCAAAATAAATATTGTTTATTAGTTTTTGCTCTTGTTTTAGAGAATGCTAAGTTTCTTAGGCTACTGATTGTATTCAAAAAAATCTATTTTCTTTGTACCCAACTGATGGCTTAGGATCATTAGTGTCCTCACATCTATTGTTCTTTTTTAGTTGCATTTTTTTCTAACGTGCAAGTACCATTCATATTTTTTTTTCTCATGTGATTGTCGTGGTAATCTTATGAAGAAAGAAACTGAGCCTCAGAGAGGTTAAAGGGAGCCAGTGTGGCTGGGTGGTCAGGGGCTCTCGCTTTGGAGTTACCCAGTCCTGGGTGTGAACCTTGGCTCTTCTGTGTAGACCTTACCATCTCTGCTTTGTTTTTCTCATCTATAAAACGGAGATGGTGATAGTATCTACCTTCAAATGGGATGGTTAAATGAGAGGATTCAATGAGACATGCATCTTAAATCCTCCCCACTCCTCTCCTCATCACTGTCACCATCTACATCATCATCTTTCTTTTTTTTTATGGTGCTAATAAGGAAAAGAGCTGAGATTCAAACCCAGGTCTTCTGTCTCTGTTTATTTTACTGTTCTGTGAAACTGCTGAGTTCAACTTGTCCTACTGAATACTCTCCATGTGTTTGGAGGTCCCACTGGGAAACTACATTCTCTGCTCTCTTTTCTTTATTCAGTGATATCAACCAGCCAGGTGCCCTGTGCTTTCTCTGCGCCTTTCCTAATACCCCTACTGTCTGTATCGAGGTGCTCAATAGGAGTTTTGAATTATTGGATGAGGTTAATTTTGAAACTTGCAGAATTGAAGATCTTTACAATATTTTGTTCTTGCTTGGGTACATTATGGCTAATATGCCATATTTAGTCCTGATGTCTTTGAGCAGTCACATGGTCTTATATCTTTCTTATTAAACACATATCTAGTAATGACTACCTATTATTCTAATCTTCTTCAGTAGATATTTTTTGAGCATCTTCTATATGCTGAGCACCATGTAAGCACTGAGATATGCAATAAGGCATTATTTCCCAGAGTGTGATATGTGTAATATCAAAGTTGATTTCAAGTTATAGATATGAATGAGTATTCTTTACTAGTTATATATTTATTACAATTTATGTCATAATAAATAAAATAGTCACCAAGTCTATGATTTCAAAGATATATTGCTTAGGACACACTTAAAATAGATAGCCTCAGGATATTCTACCTTAACTGGATTATATGAATTATAGGTACGTGTTTTAGTTAATACATGAGAAATGGCAAAAAAATAATAATAAGAAGAAAGGTGGTACTAGGTTCTTGAAGTCTGAGACACTCTACAGTGAGGCAACAGATATAGGTTTCTTATTGAGAATCACATTTTCAGCAAGATTATTGTAAAAATATGAATGACCCTTGAACTAACAAGTCACAGAAGATCCCCTGGAGAAGGAAATGGCAACCCACTCCAGTATTCTGGGAAGTCCCATGGATAGAGGAGCCTGGTAGGCTGCAGACCATGGGATCACAAAGAGTCAGACACAACTGAGCGACTGAACACACACACACACACACACACATGTCACAGTATGTGACTCAGAGTTTGAGTCCTGGTTCTGCCACTGGCTCTGGCTGCGTGAATCTGAAAGAGTCTCCGTGGACCTTCCCAGTCCTGTGACTCGTGAGCTTCCTACCACTTCCTCTCCCTGCTTCACAGGAGAAGGAGAGGATGTGCTTGTGAATCCTTGGCAAATAGTAAAAGAACTGATACAAACATAAGGAGTTGGTGACACATTTGTCTCTGTGTTATTTGCAGTGATGATTGTTGGGAAAGATCAGTGTATGTGCTTCCTTAGTTCTTTGTTTACCGTTTGTTACATGTATTTTGGTTCATCTCAGGCTGAAGAGAAAAAAGTTTCTGAGAAGACTCTTCAGACCCCACTTTTGCCATCCCCCGTGGCTGATCATGTGAAGTGTAACATTTTGAAGGCCCAGCTGGAGAACGCGTCCCGAGTGAGTGCCCAGGGGCGGGCCTGCGAGCCTTCGAGTTTATGTCGCAAGATTTCGTCAGTGACGTGTAGGAGAGGTGCTCTGGACTGCTGGGTCAGTCGGGTCCAGCCAGGACAGGAGCCACACCTGCTATGTGAATAGAGCTTTTAACATAAAGAGTTATTAACCAGTGCAGTTATTGGGTTGGCCAAAAAGTTTGTCTGGGTTTTTTATAACATCTTACAGAAAAACCTGAAAAAACTTTTTGGCCAACCCAGTAGTAGCTGGGGAAGTAAAAGGACCAGCTCTGTACGCTGTGGTGGGTCTGAGGGCCACTGGCTGCTACACTGCCTGTTGATCTCCGGTGTGAGCTCAGCCGGCCTGGCTGGCTGAGTGGGTGTCCCTCCTTCCCTACACTTGTTTGTAGGACTCACTAGAGGGAGGAGGACAAGGCTTCTTTCAAAATCATATGACGTGACTCCTCCCAAGCTTGTTACACTGATGTGAAAGGACAGATTCTAAACTCTTTTGAAGGCTCTAAGTGCTCTGTGAGCATGGAGCTGCTTATTATCCTGATCTAAAAATATGAAGTAGGGAATTAAACTGTGGGTTTGACTTTTCCTACTCCGTCCTTTTCTCATTCAGTCCTGAGCTGGCACATAGCAGATACTCGATAAGAGTGTGAATGCAGGCATTGATTGTATTTGAATGATTAAGTGTTAATCCCCATGATGGGGAATGACTCAAGAAAACTTTTTTTTGTTAGATTAAATAAACACCGGAAAAAAAAAAAATACTGGTTATTGACTGAGTACTTGATGATCTACCTCTTAGGTACACCTTCACATGTCTATAATCCTTTGAATGTAGGACACGTGGGAACATTTTTGCATGCCACGATATTAAGTTTTGACTAACCCGCCCATTTCCTTTAGCAGGTTGGAAAAGAGGAATCAACATTTGTAAATATTAATAAGAAATCCACTCTTCAGGACGCTAATGTAAGGTCTGTTGCTTCTTGTTTGAATGGGGAAACAATAATACCATCAACATTATTCTCAAAACATTAGTCACGAGGGCATTTGATAATAAAGTAGAGAAGAAAAAGAAAACTGAGAGAATGTGAGCCTGAAGAGAGAGAGAGAGAGAGAGAGAGAGAAACCAGCTCAACTTTCTTTCTGTCTCAAAAATGCCACTTACTCTGTTTTAATATTTCTACCGGCTGTACTAACAAGTCACTTTGAGTTGCTTCTCAGGCACGTTGACCTGACCATGTCGGTCCCCTATTTAAAGTCAGGGCGGAGTCCAGACCCCTTAACAGAGCAGAGGGAGCCCTTCATGACCTGGCTTCTGCTTCCTGTCTCAGCTCAGTTCGGGACTCGTCCCTTGGTCCGTTGTCTGAGCTCCTGGAAGTACTAGAGTCACAGATGTTCTTTAAAGCCTCCAGACCACCACCAACCCAGCCCAGAGAAAAACCTTTCCTTCCTAGTCTCATAGAAGGTAGACAGTCATCACCTCTCTGTGAGTAACCACCTATAGGCCATGGCAGCCCTGTGGACACCTTGGCAGTCTGCTAACACTGGTGGGGTCTCCCTAGGATAAAGTTCCCTAAAATGTGTCCAAGAAACACTGCATCAGTATCTTGTTAAAACCAAAACCTACAGTCCTGCTCCAGACCTTTCAGATCCTTTGGTGGGAGGTGGGGTGGTATTGAGGAAATGGCAGGGGCAGGGGTGTTGTTGTGGGGAAAGGCCAGAAACAAGAATCTCAAAAAACATCTTATGTAATCTAGGAAACACTACCCTGGGAAATTCTTAGACTTGATGCTAAAAATAAAAATGAATATTTTTCTATGTTATCTTATGATGCCTAGTCCATGTTCTTGGTATGAATTTGTCTTACTCCAGAGACACATACCCAGCTGCCTCTTGGACTTTTTGAAACCTTAATTCATCTCTTCCAACCCTACCCTGCTGCCATTTCATCAGTTTTCCTATCTTGTTGATGTCATTGTCGTGTGCGTGTGCTCAGTTGCTTCAGTTGTGTCCAAATCTTTGTGACCCCGTGGACTGTAGCCGTCAGGCTCCTCAGTCCATGGGATTCTCCAGGCAAGAATATTGGAGTGGATTGCCATTCCCTTCTCCAAGGGATCTTCCTGACCCAGGGATCGAACCCGTATCTCCTGCGTGCCCTGCATAGCAGGCAGATTTGTTACCAGTGAGCCACCAGGGAGGCCCCAGTGTCATTGTTACCTAACTGTTATTCAGATCTGATGCCTGGGAGTCCTTGACTTTCTCCTATTCATGCCCTCATTGAATTGATCACCAAGTCCTGCCAATTCGACTTTCATATTATCTCCCATGTCCACCGCCTCCTTATCGTGACCCTCTTCCCAACCTACTCCCAGCCCTCACCATTTCTCATCCTGGATAACCGCTACTACAGTTTTCTAAGATGCTCCATCTGGGCTGTCCTCACCAGCATCCTTTGATGCATAAGGGCCTTTCTGAAATGCAAATCTGACTATGCCACTCCCTTGCCAAAAACCTTCAGTGACTGCCTTTGCCTTTATATAAACAACTGAGCTTGAGGCACCTCATGCATGCACCCCTGGTTTCCCCTCTAGTCACAAGCCCCTGCTCTTCCCCTGGAACTTTACCTTGTTTGTTGTTCAGTTGCTAAGTTGTGTCTGACTCTGCGACCCCATGGACGGTAGCGCACCAGGCTTCCCTGTTCTTCACTATCTCCCGCTGCTGGCTTGGATTCAAGTCTGTTGAATCAGTGATGCTATGACTTTACCTTACCCATCAGCAGATCTGGGTCTCCACTCTGTCTTCCACCTTAGAAGTCTTTGCTCCATCTGGTTAAGTCTAAACCCCTCCTTGAAGCTTTCCAAACACCACCCATTCCACCCTAGCAAAGTTATGTGCTCCCTTGAGTTCTTCCAGGGACTGCATTCAGTTGCCTCTGGGGGGCCAGCTTGAGGAAGTCATGAACCTAGAATACATTGACTCTATTTCATATTTGCTCATTTATGTTTCCTTAACATTTATTGCATTCTGGCCACATACCTATCACCACCAAATTAGGCACTCAGTAGAAGGGAAGATGGAGGCCCAGACGTGTTAACTGACTTACTAGAAGTCTCTTGCTGAGAATCTCAGTTTGTTTTGATGTCCATTGGTCCCAGAAAGTAATTATTGGTGTTTTTTTTTTAAGTGAAATCACTCAATAATAAAAATGTATAAAAATTTTTCTTTAAAATCACAGTTGGGAGTAAACCCATTGGTTAACTGGCATGTTTTTTTGAGGATATATAAAAATGAAACTTAATTTTCAACATTTTAATCTGGATATAGAATTAAAATGTTTTAGAGTGAGTCTTAAAGGTCTTCTGATTATATATTTTTATAGGAGCTACTCTATCATTATTTATCTATTTAAAAAAGGTATTCTGTGCTATGTTTAAAATAACATTACTTACTTGGAAGTAAAAATGGGCTATCCACAGGTTTCCCTTTACTCATTTCACTGGCAAAACCTGGTCATGAACAAAAGCCTAACATTGGGAAGTGGATATTTTGGGCAGAGAAATTTCATGTGATACCCCAATCATGTTCAGTTCCTGCTTACTGTATTTTCTTCCTCATAATTTTTTTTTTATTTTGGCTTTTCTGTGGTATTTTTAAATAATTATATGTAATAGGTAGAGTGAAGAGGAAGAAAAAAATGGCCATCTTGACTATCAGTGTTAGTAAGGTATAAACTAACTGAGAAAGCAGTCCCTACTGTCAAAACCAGACCATAAACCTCTATGTTGGTGTTCTGCTTTTCTGGTGTGTCTCTAGAAGTCCTATTCCTATACGTGTGGAAACTGCACAACCAGCTATGGAGAAGCCGGAGATCAAGCCTCCCCGAGTGCGGAAGTTAACAAGACAGTACAGCTTGTGAGTTCCATGCTGCAAGTTTTTCAGTTATAACAACAAAGGCGATGCCAAATGTCCAGTTGTAAATGCTTCTTAGCCTTCACACCCCTCCCAAAGGACCACCTCAAAAATACAGTCTTATTTTCCAATGTAAGTCATAATGGCACGGGATCTTTCTTCCTGAAAACATAACACGGGTGGCATAAGCGTTCTTTATTGAGTGCTATATAACAAATTACCACAAGATTTAGTGGCGTGAAACAATCTGCATTTATTGCTTCACAGTTTCTGTGGGTTGGGGGTTCAGGCATGGCTTAGCTGAGTCTTGTGGGTCAGAGTGTCTGTTAAGGCTGCCTTCAAGATATTGGCGAGGGCTGTAGCCTCATCTGAAGGCTCATTAATACAGTGTGGGGCAGAACTCAGTTCCTTGAGGGCTGTTGGAATGGGGACATCATTCCTTGCTGGCTTTTGGCTGGAGGTTACCTTTAGTTCCTAGACATGTTTCCACTTTCTCTATCAGAGAAAACACACAGGAAGAGCCAGAAAGACTTCTAGAAAGGCAACATCACAGTCTTTTATAACCTAATCTCAGACATGACATTTCATCACTTTTGCCCTATTCTCTTCATTAGAAGCAAGTCACCAGATCTAGCCCACACTTAAGGGCAGCGGCTTAGTGCCCCTGGGGGCACAGATAGCACAGGAGGAACATGGGGACCTATGTCAGATGCTGTCTCCATCGTGCCTTAGTGAAATGGCAGCACTGCCTGTCAGTAGAGCCAAAGCTGATCCCTGAGCAGTAAGAAGAGCTCCGTTCCTACAGGAAATCTCTGGTGGCTCAGTGGTAAAGAATCCACCTGCCAATGAAGGAGAATTGGTTCAAGCCCTGGTCCGAGAAGATCCTTGGAGAAAGAAATGGCAACCTACTCGAGTATCCTTGCCTGGAGAACCCCATGGAGCCTGGCATACTACAGTCTATGGAGTCGCAAAGAGTCAGGCAGGACTTAGCAACTGAACAGCCTCAGCAAGTTTGTGTAGAAGGAGCCATATTCCTGTGGGAGGAGCCCCATTCCTGCCGGAGGAGCCACATTCCAAAGTGTGCCAGAATCAGCAGGACCCGTCCAGTTCTGTTGAACTTAACAAAAGTTTCCTAACTCCCTTGTGCACAGGGGTATTCTAGGCACTGTAAGGGAAGAACAGAGTGACTTTGACACTTCCCATGCAAGGACTTGAATTTATTAGAGGGAAAGACAGATTGTAAATAATTTTAATCCAAAGAGGACGGGTAAATGCTGCAGCTAAGTGCGGTAGTACATTAGTGAAACCGCAATGGTTGTTCCCATTTCTTGACCTCAGCTATGGCCCAGGTATTGTGTCTGGATATATAATTGGCCAGAGAGCTGCAAGGGGGACTTTGGGTGCAGTGCAAAGCATGGGGCTCTGGGGTTAGAAAGGCTTCTTGTTTACTGTCATAAACTCTTGGGAAAATTACTCTTTGAATCTCTCTGTAATCTGTAAAATGGGTAAAGATTTTCTGAGGGTAAACATGAGATACTGTGGATAAGCCCTAGCAAGGGACCTGGCTGAAGGATGAGTTAGTCCCTCTTGCTTTCTTACTGTGGACCTGAAGCCTCTAACAAGGTCAAGTTCAGGAGGTACCAAGACTACAATATCTGACAAGGAGCAAACTGCAGATGCAGTTCGCCAACAGCTGCCTCTGGCCTGCCACTTGCACCTGTGAAAAGAAGGGGAAGTGCTACTTCAGGGCAGACACATTCCACCTCATTAGCCTTACTAGAAATTTCTGGACTGCATATCAGCTGTATTTCCTAGGAAAGTCAACATGAGAAAGCTTCAAATAATTAACATGCCTAATGATCTCTGGGTGACAGATTGACCAATGAGAAATTTGCTTCCCAAAGGATAAAGCTGGCAAGATTAACTTTTCATTTTACATTCTGAAATTTAAAAATGTTATTATCACCCATCAAGGATATGTAATCATGTTGGAAATAATGACTAATACATGACCTGGAAGGAAGGAAAATTTAACTAACTCACCAAATTGCCTCTTTTAAGGAAACGCTTTTTGAACCTCTGATTTCATGTATATTTCTTAAGATACCCCAAAGTATTCTGGTTTGAAAATCAAAGACTGGCACCATTTTCCCCATCAGTAGTAAACAACAAAATTAACAGATGGGATGTTCCCCGTTTTGTGTCCTTGTATTGTCAACACTAGTTACCACTACTTTACTCATCTCTTCCACTCATAGATATTGATGAAGTTAATAAACACATGGTTAAGGGATATAGATTGGAAAAATTAAGGTTTCTCATTCCCTCAAAAATAATTCTGCATCATTATTTTTGACATGTGGGGAAGTGTGTGCCTTTTTTAGTGGTTACAGTATTCCTAGTCCCTAGGTCAGAATTATATGTGCTTGTTTGGATTTTAGGCTATTTCATCAAAGCATCATAGTATTTAGGTTCTCTGAAGAGGTTTTCAAACTGCCACTTTTTAGGATATAAACAAAAATCTCTGCTGTGTTCTTTTCTTGAAATATGACATAGGGAGGAAGAGTGTGACTGCCGTATTTAGAGGGAAGGAATTAAACTCTGCAAAGAGTTTAAGGCAGGTAAAAGTATATCTTTATATTGAGATCAGCTGGTATGTTTAGAAAATGATGATCTGTTTAGTTTTCCCCCATAAATTGAACTTTACTATTTATTTAAATATAGTGTAGGGACTTCCCTGGCTGTCCAATGGTTTAGATTTTGCCTTCCAATGCAGAAGGTGTGGATTCAATCCCTGGTAGGGGAGCTAAGATCTCACATGCCTCGCAGCCAGAAAACCAAAACATAAAATAGAAGCAGTGTTGTAACAAATTCAAAAAAGACTTTAAAAATTATCTACATAAAAAAATCTTTTTAAAAAAAAGGTAAAAATAAACATAGTATAAAAATCTGAAACTATTCAGGCAAGACGGAAAAATCCAAAGAGGAAAGAAACTAATCCCCTAGAATCATACCATCAGAAATAACCAATGTTCACCTTTATGACTATTATTCTAGACATTTTTCTATGCCTTTCTTTAAAACAGAAACGAATCATTTCAAAGAAAAGAATCATACCATATGTAAAATCTTACTTATTAAAATGTTTCATGAATTGGCCTTAGATACCATGTGTTCATCATACATCACATTGATAACATAAGCTATCTAGCCTGGCCCAAGACCTTAGGTATGCCAAGCCACTTATTCAGCAGGATTCCAAGGGTCCAGGGGTTCTCTGAGGAGCTTGTCAGTGACCAGTGTGTCCTTTGGAATGTACAGGGTTCAAGCAACTGGGTCTTGCTGCTTTAGCACTTTCCTGCACGGGCAGGAATCTGGTTGGCAGCAGGCAATAGGGAACCTGTCTTAATTTCTGTAAGTTTGAGAAAATACTGTCCATGCCAAGAGTGGAGGATTGATGATACTTCTCTTTGCCAGGATGATCAGATCAGAAAGGCTTCCAGCCTTGGCATACCTTGTGAGAAGTCAAGCTTTCCCCATAAATTCAGGCTTTGGAGATGAGCCCCAGGTGCCAGCCTAGACTTCTCTGCCCTCATGGTGACTTCCTGTCCATTTCCTTTCCATCATGGGTCATCCCGTTTGATCAGAGAGGGTCTAAAATCAGAACTACTTAGCCCCAAGACAATTGTGCCCAACTCCTCCTTTATAACCAGTTTATCATCAAAGGGACGGTTGCTGTTAGACCAGAAGAGGAGTCTTTCATTCAGAACAGTAGGTTTCTACAGCTCTTACATTTACCCTTCTATGGGAGGCTACTCAGAATAGCCTCCCTTGGTTTGGTGGTTTCTCAAAATGTTTAACATAGAACTATTATACAACTCACCAATTCCCCTCCTAGGTAGAATTCCAATCCAAAAGAGTTGAAAGCAGAGACTCAAACAGATGTTTGCACACCATGTTCATAGCAATAGCTAAATGGCAGAAACAACCCAAGTGTCCATCAACAGAGGAAGGGATAAACTAAATATAATCTATCTATACAATAGAATATTATTCAACCATGAAAAGGAATGAAACTTTGACTTATGCTACAACATGGATAGACCTAGAAAACATTATAGTCAAAAAAATAACCCAGATACAGAGAAGTATTTACTATATAATTCTTTTATATGAGGTACCTAGAGTAGTCACATTCATTCAGACAGAAAACTGTGTAGGGAAGGGGTGTAAAATTTCCCCTTTTCCCTTTCTGAGTTCTTGTGGCCAGACCAATAATCAAATAAGAAGACAGGTTATTAGGAGAACAGGAAACAAATTTTAATTCATGCACATGGAGATCTCATAGAAATAGCACCTAAAAAGTGGCCAAAGCAGGCAGCTTTTATACTTTTTAGACAAAGAAATAAAAAAATTTGTAAGGAATTGACAGGATAAGGAAACTTTGGTTTTGGGTACTCAATTAGTGAAGAATCTAAACAGAGTTTGAACTTGGGGTAATAACTTAAAGAAGTAGCAAGGTTTGTTTATATAGGATTCTTGGCCTAAATTCCCTATCTCTGTGATAAAGGGGTCTTTCTCTCTATTAGGAGAGTACTCCTAGGGAGTACACCTTTCACATGAGAGATTTATAGCCTGCTTTCAGGGAGACAGAGAGGAGGGTCAGAGTGCTGGTGGCCATTTCTTAAATAACTTAATTCAAAATAATCAATATGACAGACCTTAATACCACATAACAAGCTGAAAGGAGAAAGTCTGTCAGAAATTAAGGAACAATTTTTTGCAATACTTTATGTTATAATTTGACATTATGAAGAGAAGAAGAAAACTTGAGACCCTCAGCGGAATTTCAATATTCTCTTGGAAGCCAGTACAAACTATATATATATATATTTTTTTCAACCTCTCATGAAATCTTTATTTTCAATTTTCTGCTTATTCCCCTGTCCTCTCCCTAATCATTTTATCATGTGCATCCTAAGATCATTGCTCTTCCACTTCCCATTTTCCAGACTCTACTTGTATGCACTCTTTGAAGGGGAAAAGAAGCACAAAAATGCAAACATTTCTCTTATAAAACCCTTGAAGTCATACTGAAATCCTCACATTGACATTTGTGTACCTCAGTACCAGGAAGTTTTCTTATCCCCACATAACTGCTATTTTGAAAAGAAACACTGAACACACAAGGTAGGGAGTACAAACTATATGATAAATATTTATTTCTGATTTAAATGCCAAAGTCATTACTTTTTCTGACTAAATGCCAAAGGACAAAATTACCTTAAAATTTTTTTTTAAAATCCAAATTTTCATAACTAGGATATTATAATCTCATGGTGAATATATATTTTATTTAATGGTAAAAATATCTCTTATCCAATTAATTAAAAAGTCCTGTGGACATTTCCAGAAGTAAATTTTCAGTGATGGTGGTAATTCAATCTTTCCTTCAGGGTCTTCAAAAAATGATATATAAAAAATGTATTAAGTTTTTTCTCCTTATAGTTTTATTAAAATTAAAAACAACTCTACCCTAATAAAAAAAAATCAGTATGCTATTATGGCATATTTGGGGATGGCCCACTCTGAGCCCCAACAGCAGAACAAACATTACCAGGGACTACAGGGAGGGGACCATGAGAGGTGTTGTTTGATGAGTACAGAGTTGTTGTTGGGATGATAGAAAAGTCTGGGGTATAGATAAAGTAATTGTTATCCAACATTGTGAATGTCTTTAAGCCACTGAATTATATGCTTACAAGTGGATAAAATGATAATTATTATATGTTTATATTAAAATTTGTTTTTTATCCCTTGGCAAGTTACAGAAAATCCAAACCCAAATTTGCTTTGGGTAAAGGTCAATATATTGGCTCCCGTAAGCTGGACATCTGGTAGACATCTGGGGAGACCCCAACCCTCACCCTAGTTGTCCCAGCCCTCCCCTCCTACCTCCACTCCCCACAGCCTGTTTATTATTGTAATGAGCAGAGCTTCATGTGCTTTTAGTAACCGCAGTGATGAAGATGACCTCCCTCCAGACCTGGTCGAGGCAGTGGGAGCAACGACAACTCCAGCCACGGCCACCAACACCGCCACCACCACCCAAGTCTCAGTGCCCCTGCTGTCCCCCAAAGTTCACAAGATCAGCTCGCCTCAGAACTCGGAGGGCAAGGGCCAGTTGTCCCCAGGGGCCAAGGTATGGGAAAAGCCCTGACGAGTAGCTATACTTGCTGAGGTTTCTGCGTAAATTCAGTGTGTGGCATCTGTGTGCATTTGAACTTTGTGTCATTAACTCTGGGTACTCCTCTAACAACCGTAACAACCACTCAAGCATGTTTTTTTTTTAATATACTCTGTCCCTGGAAGGTAACTGTATATGAGAGAGAAATAGTATAATATAAAAGCATGGATTCTGTACTTAAAGTGAAATTTAAGAGATTCCTGAGTTCAGTTTTGGTTTTAGAATATCATCCCTACAAATGCTATTACTCCACTGTGAAGACAGAAAGTGAGAAATGGCTTTTTACCCGCCAAAATGGAAAATCTGGAGAAGCAAAAACCTAGAAGTATCCCCATCTCATTCCTTATGGGAGATAGCCTGTGTTAATAGTTTGAAATTGGTCAATATTCTATTTGTTGGCTTGAAATTTCAGCAAATTGCCAGTGGTGTGAATGGGCTGTGACAAAGGTCTTACACAAGAGATTTCTCTTGGTTTTCTTTGAGTGATGCTTGGTTGCAGTCACTCTTCAGCGGTTGGTCTTGCTCTCCAAGCAAATGCTGGGTCAAATGTTGTTTGATCCATGGACGCCCCCCCTGAAGAATGCTGTGTGCATGAGGTGGGACCCCCAAGGCAAGACCAGAACCACAGAGTCTATTCCCAATTGCTCCTTTCCAATACCTATGGCTGCTTTAAATGAGCAGTCACTCTATGGACCTTGTTTATCTGAGCCTCAGTTTCCTCTTCCCAAAAATGGGAGTAAAATCTCCTACCCTGCCCAACTCATGGGTCCAGTGGAGATTAAAGTGCCTGTGCAAACAGGATGCCTGAGGCTTCTGCGGCTCCAGGTAGCATGATTCCCAGTAACATCAGAGTAACAACAGGCCTCATCCTGCATACCCACAGCTAGTCTTTCAGGGGGTCCCTTCCCAGGGGTCTCTGGGAATACCTCCATGTTCCTCAGCAGAATCCTGGCTGAACCCCCTCAGCCTGTGACTGGCCCAGCCTGAGGCTCCCTGCTTTTCTGTAGATCACCTCTTAGGAACTGGAGTCAGGTTCTGCTCCATTGTGCCAAGTCCCTGACACTGCTTTGTCCCGAGTGTGGACACAGGATCCTCTCTATATCCCAGGTCAATATATTGGCTAAAACCACACCACGCGAACACATTTATGAAACAGAAGGGAACTGGGTTGGAGATGCAAGCAGCATCCTATCAGAGGCCACAGGGCTCCCTCTCCTGGCCAGCTTTCTCCTTAGGGCTCAGCTTGCACCAAGTTAATGAGATTTGAGACTTATTTTTTGCATATAGGGCTTCAAGGCCCCCATGCTGCTGAGACTCCAGGGCAAGACAGAAAAAATTTTTTCAAAAAATGAAAGATCCCACTCTCCCACCAGAAAGCTTTTCCTCACTATTGTACAGATGAGTTTAGCTCCTTGGGGTCTTGACCCCCTGGATCCAAGATGGGGTCTTTTCTTTCTCTTTATATATTCAAAGGACTCTTTGAAGTATTTTTTCCCCAAAGGCCAGTTAAAGAGCACTCAGAGCATTTAAGAAAAATTGTTTGTAGCTTCATAAAAGACAGTTCCCCTCCCTATAACCTGCTTCTACCCATGAAGATGTCAGAAAAACTGGGGTTTGGTCTCAATATTTTGTACCCTGCTGAGCAAGAGAACTGTGAGGGGAGTTGGCATAATAATGAGTTCAGTGCTAGTAAGTGAGGGGAGGAGAGAGGTAGGGAACACCTGTATTTTCTAATGAAATTCCACGGTCAGGCGAGAGCCAGCACTCATTGGGATATTTCTGTTTTTGGATTGTTTTATTTTTTAATCAGAGGATCATTGCTTTACAATGTTGTGTTGATTTGCTGTACAAAACCATGAATCAGCTATATGTATTCGTACACCCCCTCTCTCGTGAGCTTCCCTCCCACCCCTAACTGGGATGTTTCTGTCTGCCTCTGTAGAGCCCCTCTAACCGCGGAGGTGCCTTTACCTTGGAGCCGGGGGATCTCCTGATGGATTTCACGGAAGCCACTCCTCTGGTAAACTTTCCATTTTGCTAAAACCAGAAAAGCCACAGACCCTAGACACGCCTTGGCAGTGGGACGGATGGACGGAGGTGGGCATCACTGAGGGGAAGGTGCTCCCTCTTGTCATGCTCACAGCCTGGAGGCTCGGAGTCAGCTTTCATCCAGGGTTCAGGCATCAGGGGTCCCTCCACCTCCCAGAGCCCCTGAGGGAGGGTGGTGTCCCCTTCCTCTGAGGGTGGCAACAGGAGCCCTGCCCCACCTGTCTGCTGATCCTTGAGCAGCGTAGGGCTCCTCCACACCTGAGTCTCGGGTTCTTGGCTTCCTGGGCTGCGCCCCATGGGGCATCTTTTGCTGTCTCTTCCAACAACATGCTCTGGCCTAAAGCACCAGCTCAAGACCTCACCTTGGCTTTCCAGGCCCCTAGTGCCTCCCTACCATCCTCCATCCTCTGCAGACAGGCCTTTCCTTAGGGATGGGATTCCTGCAGGTGGGAAAGCCACTTGGGGGAGGGAGCACTGGACCAGGAGTCATGCAGCTCAGAACTAGCTCCAGTCTCTGCTCCTGACCTTAAGATCCCGACCACTGGATAATTGCTGCCCCGTCTTCTGTCCAATAAGGATGTCATTGTTTGCCCTGCTTGCCTAAGAGTATGGTGAGGATCACACAAGAGAAAGAGCCCCACACAGAAAGCGATGTAAATGTGTATGAGATATTATTAATATCACTAGATGACACAGGCAAGATGGGATGTGTCTTCGGCTGGGCTTGGCCTGATACCCAAGAGTCCTGGAACATAAATCATGGTTTGCAAATTTGGCTTGTGAGTCAAAATGTGAGCCAACTGAAAAGATATCTCCTGAGAGCTAATCTGTGTGTTTGGCTGTGTGTGAGGCTCTGGGAGCGGGTAGGACAGCTGGAGGCTGGAGGGGCTCTGGTGGATAAAGGGTCAGAATCCATAGGAGAGCCAGGTGCAGGATGCTCAGGGAGATGCCAGGTGGCAGTCATTCAGAACAGGCTAGTTGGATGAGGGTGCCCTGGATGGGAGGGTTTTCTGGGCAGCTTTCAAGAGGGGACATATGAAGCCAAATGCTGCACAGGTTTTAGGAATGATCACTGCTCCTGCCTCGGCTAGCACAAGGAAATCGCTTGTGATTTCTGCAACTGTGCGTCTCATCTGGAGAGCTGGCACTGTCTGAGAGCTTCAAGTCAGCTCCTTCAGATAACCAGCTGAGAACTGACCATGGGTGACGCCCAGCTCGGGAGCCTGCAGAGTTACTTCCTTCCCATGTGCAAGAAAATGGAGCTGGTAATTCATGCCCTTCCTGTTAGACGGATTGCCAAGATAGGGTAACCTCCAACAAGAGGGCCCTTACTCCCTGTTTCCAGGACACTCTGCCTGTGTCTCTGGGCAGCTCTGACAGAGCTCTGAAATAGGATCCAGGTGCTGTACTGCCCAGCGTGGGACAGCCGAGGTCCTTGTACCAGACCCTGCTGCTCACTTCACAGCTAGAGTCGGCAGGGAATATCTGGTCTCAAGATGACGCATCCTTTGACTTGTTTGTGCAGATTTGAGGCACAGGTACATGTTCACATACACACGCTAGGTGTTCGAGAGGGCTGGTGTTCCCGGTTTTACTTCAGTCCAGAGTCCTATCTCTGACAGTGCTGAAGGGTCCTAGAGAGCAAGAGGGGCTCCAGCTGCCTGCTTCTACCTTAGTCTGGTCCTCTTACTTCCATCTCCCCCATTTGTTCCTCCCACCTTTGCAGAAATAGGAGCTGGAGCCCTCTCTGCCCTGTTGCTGGGGTGACGGAGGGGCATGGCATTTGTATCTCCTAGGATATAGCCAAGGAAAGACTAGGCTTAGGGTCTGATACTGGATGAACCTCCTGAAGCCACATCACTGCCCTGGCTCCTTGGGCCAGAGCTGGAAGGACAGGGAGCTGGCAAGAGAGGAGTGGGACAGATTTTCTGAACTTCATTAAACCAAGACACTGTCGGAGCTAGTTTAACCCTTATGACTTTTGACCCTTATGATCCAGTCTCTGCATGGAATGAAGTACTGTCCATACAGCCAAGAAAAGAAAAAAATTCAGTCTTTAACTGACATCTCTCAAAATAATGAAAGAAGATTAAATGAACACCTCCCAGTAACACTTCTTGAATCTCTTTTTGCTTCTTTCTTAATTCTCTTGTACCCTGCACTGCCCTAAGGACTTGCATCCTCAAACTTGCCACAAAAACATGCTTTTCAGCTTCACTCTTATAGCATTCTCCCCCTCCTTTTCCCAGATCTTTTCTTCTCTAATCTTCAGCTCTTTGATTATGTAGCTCAGTTTAGCCATCCAAGTCCTGCAACCTCTGCAGCTTTGTTGTCTGCCCATTCCTGGAATCTGCATGGAAGACTCTTCGTGATCACATAAGAGTTTCTGCCTGAGAGGGAAGCATGGGGGCGTAGGGATGGGAAGGGAGGAAGGCATGTGAGTACAGACAGCACCCACTCTCCATCTGGCATTCTCATCTGCTGTGCACGGGGGTGTGGGTGTTGGTAGAGTGAGGGAAGGCAGAGGGAGGGCATATGGACACATGAGTCGTGTTGACCTTGGAATGCATCATCCCAGCTACTCCAGGTCATTCACACCAGCTTCCCTCCCCAGGTAACAAAGACCATTAACACCCACACCTCCTGCCTCTCTGATGCTTTCTCTTGGGGGCTTGTCCCTCCTTGAGCCCCACACTTCAGGAACCACTCACCCAACTACAGAGCCAGTCAGGATCTGGGTCTCCTCTGGGTCAGGGAACACCAATTAGGAGTTCATGGGTCAGGGAGGAGATGGTTCGGTCAAAGGAAGGCTGTGAAGGGCCCCAAACAGGCCCTGGGTTGGGGGTCAGAAGAGTTGATTTTCCATTTGTCTCAATAACTTAGTTTTTATTCTGACCCTCATTCTAGCAGGAGGGCTAAAGGTTAATCTCAGATCAAATTGGGTG
Organism: Antilocapra americana; assembly: GCA_007570785.1. Taxonomy (NCBI): domain Eukaryota; kingdom Metazoa; phylum Chordata; class Mammalia; order Artiodactyla; family Antilocapridae; genus Antilocapra; species Antilocapra americana. Next base: position 3,246,295 of record ML661897.1, read on the forward strand.
CCTCTTCTAGTCTCCCTGGGGTTGCGTCTGTGTCCTTCAGGGCACAGGGAGAGGGAAGGAAGTCTCTAGTTTGTGAAGTCACCTGTTGGCTGATGGATCTGGGACACCCTCTGCTTCGTTCCTGCCCCTTTTGGATGATGGAGATCACAGAGCTTCTAGGATGTGAACCTCTTTGCTAGGGCGCAGTTCCCCTCTGCTCTTTTATTTTTTGAGGAGGAGTCTTACAGGTACATTTATTCATGCCTGAGGGCAGTGGCATTGCCACAAGTCCCCACAATGTCCCCTAACACAGTCAGACAGACATCTCATCCAAGGAAAGCTGGTTAGTGAGAACCATGAGCAGGTGTAGGACGGGAAGCTTCCAAGGCTTTACTTCTTTTTATCAGCATTCCTGATTTTATAAACGATGAAGCCCAGCAATCCCATTCCTACCTCCATCTAGTAAACTTGGGTAGAGTAGGGCTTCATGGGACTCCAAACATTCTTAATAAGGCTTTGAGGCATCTTGGCACAGAACCAGTGGCTCAGGCAATGCCAACTCAAAATGTGTCAGAAAGGTCACTCCCCTCTGCTCTTTCATCCTTGTCCCCCAGCCTCCATCAATGAATGAGAGGGCACAGAGCCCCTTTGCTCAGCACTCACTCATATCTACCCTTCCTCTCTTCCCCTGTGAATTTTCTCACCTCTCCACAAGCTGGCAATCTCTTTTGAAAGCTTACACATTTTTACCATCGTTTATCTATACCAAAACCTTTCCATTCCCCCCAAAGAGTCAGATTTTGAAACTCAGAAGCCACTCAAAACCTAGCTGCCTGAGTGTAGAAAAGACCCTAGGAGGGAAAGAACTACCAGGAGAAAACATAAATGGTATTTCCAAGTAGTATCCTATTACACGTGTTATCTTATTTCCTATTCGTTTGCAGAAATGTGGGAACTCTAAAGATGTTCTTTTGTTTAAATCTATTCAGATGCATTTAAAAATCTGAGTTTCAAATCTGAGTTCTAAATCTCCATTTAGAAAGGTCAGAGGTGCTTGTGGAATGGACCAACATTTCTTTACCAATAAAAGTCCGATGCTAGGCAAATAAGTCATCCATTATGACATTTTGGCCTCAAGGCAGAATGTCCATGTTTCGTGGTGATTTCATGCCTTAGATCGCATCCTGTGGAACATGAGATTTGTCCTGAGGACCAGAAGGGGACGGAGATTTTAAGTAGGTTGGTAAAACTTAACTGCAGGAAACTAATGTGGACTCCCTTGTTTCTGAAAAATGGAATAAGAAACAATGGACAAGAGGGTCTAGACCCATGGATTTAGGCTTTGCAAATCTCCTTTCTGCCTCTCCCACATCTGAATAATAAAACAAGGCTGTGCTGAAGGCCATTGGGAATATGGTTGTAAAAGCCCCTTGGAGATTGTCTAGGACTGCACAGTAGTAAAGAGGATGGTATTAGATCCATCTGGAGATGAAAAAGAGGGCTGCAACTTTCTTGATAATTTTTCAGTGAAACTTTCACAGAGGCTGTCCTTGATCCATTATGGCGGGATCATACCAATGGCTTAAGAAAATGCTCTTGAGCTAAAAGGTACATGTATTTGTTCCCTGGAGTGAATGGTTCTTTCCTAAGACTCACACTAACCCTGTCAGTGACTCTAACATCAGAGCTTTCTCTCCTCACCATCCTCATCCTCGCTAGTATAAGCTGTCAGATCTCTGCTGGGTGCATGGCACTGATTAGCTCTGAGGCTGGGTAAGAAGAACATGGGAACCCACCCCAGGACTCTTGCTTGGGAAATCCCACGGACAGAGGAGCCTGGCGGGCCACAGTCCCTGAGGTCGCAAAAAGAGTCAGACATGACTCAGCAACTAAACAACAACAAAACCGGGGAACCCAGTATCCCAAGAGCCATGGCATTTTCTCACAGTGCTTGGTACCTTCCAGCTAAGCAGCAAGGCTCCCCTTCCCCCAGTGCCTAGACGAGATGCCAAGGCCTGGGTCCGTAGGTGTGAGAGGGGGATCTCGGCCAGCACGTCTTCTGAGCGTGCCATGACAGACACAGTCTTGAACTCTGTATTTCTCCTCACTGATGTACCTCTGTTTTGGAGCTCTCTGCTCACCTATCCACAGTGATGTGGGTCCTTATTTAGCAGAGTGTGTGTAGGAGGCCACTGAGCATGGAAGGCAGACACTCAAGCGTGTGGCCATTGCTCATTTTGCCCCCACGGCCAGCTTCACAGATTCATCTGAGCTCTTTCTGGCTTGGCCTGGGCAACACTTTAGCCTCCTCAACAGCATACCGGTCCTGTGCAGTTGGCACAGGAGATGGCCCCCACCTGCCAGTCCTGGCAAGAGAGTTTTGATGAGTGCTTCTGCCCAGACAGTGGAGAAGACCAAGGAGGGCCGGGGAGGAGGAGAGAAGGCAGAGAGAGGAGGGAAGTGGGAGGGACCAGAAGTCAGGCGGCCAGAGGATGGAAGGAGGCTGTGGGTGAGGCTGGCTGGAGAGCAGTCTGGAGTTGACAGACCCATCTCGCACTGTGCTGTCTTTCTCTCCTTCCCCCCCCTTCTCTCCTCCTCCCCTCTCTCACCGCCTCGTCCTCCCCTTCTCTCCTCTCCTCGCGAGCAGGCAGAGCCCGCCAGCAGCCCCCACTGTGCCCACTCTCGCTGTTCTCCTCCACTCTCTCTCCCCACGAAGGAAGAGACCACTGGAGTTTGCATGCACCCTCCAATCAAAACGAGGCTGGTAGGTACCCTGGCAGGGAGAGGGGCCCGGCCAGGAGAGGCGAGGCGGGCAGGACCGCCAGGTGGCCGTCCCAGGGCACGAGCGCCGGACCCCAGAGGAGCCCGGGCCGCAGGGGCTGTCACTCCAGGATGAATGCAGAGTTTGGAGTCCAAACTGGGTCTCACGACTGTGGTCCCGCTCCTTTCTCTGTAGGTCTCAAGGACTGTGAAGAGTTTGTTTTCCTAGAGCCATGATGCGCATAGATGCTTTCCGCAGAGAGAACACTCTTAGTTGCATTTCTGTTGCAAACAAAAGCTTTTAACTTGTCTTTTCCTGCTGTTTATCAAGATGACGATATGAGAATTACATAATGACTTGAAAGGAATCTGCGGTAATCCCAACCTGGCACAACTCTTTTTTTTCATTGTTGCATGTTTCCTTCTAATATTTATTTATATTCACTCACAGTTTTACGTAATTAAATCTTAGCATCCATGTCACCTACTGTTTTCCTCTTTTTGCTTACTGTCGTATTGCTTCTAGCTTGTTCTTGGTACCACCTTCTGTGTATTCCATCAAGTGAATGGGCCACCATCTACCTAACAGACTCTTTCCTGCAGGACGTGTGCTTTGTTTCCAGTTTGTCACTGTTTCGGGGAAGACATATAACTTGTGCGTCAGGGGTTTTATTTTTTCAGGCCAGAGCCTGCAGGGTTCAATATTGCAACTTTGGCTTTGCCCCTATTCTAACGTGGTGATACCAATGGCAGCTCCATCAGGAGTGTGTATGTGCTTTGTCAGAGCTCAGCAACCCAGAGGGTAACTGTTGGAATACCTTTTTCTTCTTTAGAGCAGGTATAAAATAACTCTTGGATGTTGCCAACTCTTGCATTTCTTTAACAGCAATAATAGTCCTCTTTTCCCCTTTTATTTCATGATGGTCTGAGTCTATTCTGTATGTTACTTTCACGTTGCTGCTGGTCTCAGCACACCATGTTGAACCATTAAGCCCTGCAAGGAGTCAGGCTTCCCCCAGTCCTTTACTTGCTGCACAGCACGTAGTCACTACCAGGAACCCGAACTGGCGCCTGGGTCCATGGGAATTTTTGAGATGTTTAAAGAAACTTTTAAAAGAGAGTTTGGGGAAGGGGTGAGCAGGCTTGGATCAGACATCTCAGTGCCCACTGCAAGGACATTGTCATTTCTAGATGGGTTGAGTTGAGACCTACTCAACTCCTTCAGAAACCCTCAGCAGATTCGGGTCCGGTCTGATATGTTCCTGTGCATCCCTATCTTACCCCCCACTAGAATGACTCAAAGCCATCAAGTAACTACTGTCTGTAGGCAAGACGCTGAAAGGCACTAAAGTGACTGCACATGGGAAGTGGTGGCCTCAGTGTCTTGGCTGCAGCCCTCTGGTGGAAGTGGAACGATGTGTGTTCACCAGCAGGCAGTTTCTGCACCCCAAGGCTGCAGACAAAGCTCGTGCCAGTCATCAGGACCCTGGGCCTGCTGGCAGTCTTCTAGGCCAGTTTAAAGAAATATAACCCCTCCCCACCCTCTCTCCTCCAAAGGCCTCTAGGAGGTCAAATGTGAAATGACCCAAGAGAAAGAAATGGAAGCAAAGGCCCTTTTTGGCCAGTTGGCACTACCTGATTTTACAGGATGTCCACCCTCTCCAGACGCCAGCACAGGGCACTTGTGATCACTGTGCCTTCTGTCCCCAAGGCCATGGTGGTAAGATTCTCCCAGGCTTGCCTGGGTTCCCCTGAGGTTTCCCTCTATTGCCCAGAGTTTACAGGGAGCCCAACGACTAAAGTGATTAGTCCAGGCCTCCTGGTACTCTGTCCACTCTGATGGACTCTGTTCCCTATCAGCAGCCACTAGTCCATTCCCCACAGCTGCAGAGGGGCCATCAGCAGACCCCCACGTAGCCCTCGCCTGCCTCATTACACCCCCTGGCTACGGTCAGGGTGAGGTAGTGTCGGTGCCCTGCAAACAAAGCCTCCAGCCTGTCTTCCCCGCAGAGGCCTGGCCCTATCGCACAGCTCCAGGTTCAGATGCAGCCGCTAGGCAACACTCACAGGGGCCCTTGGTTTCTTTCCTCAGCAAGCAAGGAAGGCTCGGTGTGTGTTCTCCGGGTTTCCTTCAGTTCAGTTTAAAAGTGTGCTGCCAAAGATTTCAAACCTTTGTTTTCTAATCTGAAAGTAACACTCTTCTCTGTCTCTTTTTTGAAGATAAAAGCATTCCCGGCTGATACAGTGACCCCTTTTCCTGATCCTTTCATAACAGGGCCACAGTTTACCGTAAGTAGATCCGGAAAACAGATCTGTGTTTTAAGACATAGTTCCCAGGTGGCATGCTTTCCTGTGGATTGCCAGCCGACAATGCCAACACTTGTGTTTGTTTATTTATTTTTGGCTGCATTGTTTCTTGGTTGTGATGTGCAGGATCTTTTTTTTTTTTTTTTAGCGTGGGCTTCTCTCTAGTTGTGGCACGTGGGTTTAGTTGCCCCAAGGCATATGGGATCTTAGTTCCTGGACCAGGGATGAAACTTGCATCCCCTGCATTGGAAGGTGGGTTTTTAACCACTGGACCACCAGGGAAGCCCCACCAACAGCTTCTTTTGATTGCTGTGAACTCTATGAGGTTGAGAAGGAGTTGGGGCTCAGGGGTCAGCAGTTTCTAGTTATTTTATCGAGATGAGCTTCATGTAACATAAAACTAACAGCTTTTGAAGTGACAATTTAGTGGCATTTAGTACATTCAGTGACATGTAACTACCACCTCAAATTCTAAAACCTTCTCATCACCCCCAAAGAAAATCTCATACCCAGTAAGTGGTCACCCCCATTTTCCTCTTTACTCTGGCCCTTGTCAGCCACCAATTTGCATTTTGTCTCTTGGGATTTGCCTAGTTTGGATATTCCATAAAAATGGAATCATACACTATGTGACCTACGGTGTCTGGTGTCTGTCACTTAGCATCGTGTTTGTAAGGTTTATGTATGCTGTAGGATGTATCAGTATTTTATTTCTTCTTATGCAGGAATAATATTCCATTGCATTTATATACCACAGTTTTTTGGTCTGTCCATTCATGGATGGGTTTGGGGTTCTCCCCACTTTTTGTGTGAATAATACTGCCACAAATTCTCTGTTTTCAGTGCTTTGGGGTTGGATCTGCATCTTGATAATGGTATGATTCGTGATTTTAAGTTAAGATTTTGCCACTCTGAGCACCAGTCTCCTTTCATTTAAAGTGGAAATAGTAACAAGAACATCCTCCTCCTTGTATCTGGTTGAGGCAAGGGTCAAAAGGGATCAAGAACCTGAAAGCACTCGACCATGCACAGACCATCCCATGAATGTCAAGTATAATTGTTGTTCCTCAATACTGGAGAGGCAGGGTGGTGTAATAACAAGAGCAGGTAGTCATGACAACCGGCTCCTGTTACCATGGCTCTCTGTGTCGCTGAGCAGCTTATTTAAACTCTCTACAAACTGCTGAAATGTTTTTAAACATTTAAATGTTGTAGTTTCCTCATCTGCAAAGTGAGAGAGTTTGATGATTTTCAGGATTCTTTTCAGCTCCTCAACTTTTTTCTTTAATTAAGAGCTTGTGCAGAAGCTCACTCTGATGAGCAGAAGTGGGAAGTTTAGGCTCCCTCCTCTCTCTCTTTAGGCTTCCCTGGTGGCTCAGTGGTAAAGAATCTGACTGCCAATTCAGGAGAGGCAGGTTCAATCCCTGGGTCGGGAAGATCTCCTGGAGTAGGAAATGGCAACCCCCTCCAGTATTCTTGCCTGGAAAATCCCATGGACAGAGGATCCTGGGGGGTTACAGTCCATGGAGTTGCAAAGAGTTGGGCATGACTGAGCACCCATGGATGCCTCTTTCCTCTCCCTCCCTCCTCCTCCCAGGGAGCAGAGTTTGCAATTCCCAGAACCAAGTGGTCCCTGAGGTTCCTTCCAAAGGTCAATCTAGAGGATCTTCCGGGTGGGCTGTGTGGTGTTCTAGGGGTAGCTTAAAGTGCAGTCTCGGGCTGGTCACTAACTGAGGTGACTTCAGCCATATGAACTGGAGGGCGTGAGTAGTGGCTGATTCAGGTCTCAGGATGAACCAGACCTGGGAAGGTGTTCAGCAGTCCGTGCAGAGACAAAAGCGGGTTTCTAGAACAATCCATGGGGCTTCCCATGTGGCGCTACTGGTAAACAACCAGCTTGCAAATGGAGGAGACATAAGAGATGCGAGTTCTGTCCCTGGGTCAGGAAGAGCCCCTGGAGAAAGGCATGGCAACCCACTTTTCAGTGTTTTTGCCAGAGAACCCCATGGATAGAGGAGCCTGGTACGCTACAGTCCATGAGGTCACACAGAGTGGACACAACTGCAGCAACTTAGCACGCACACGTGCAGAACAATCCATACTAGGGTCCTGATCAGCTTCCAGCACCTGCCTTTTAAGAATCGGAGGGCAGAGACACAGGGGCTGGCCAGGCCTTCTGTGCTGCTGCCAGATCCTCCTCTGGCCCCTGCAGTTTGGCTGGGCAAAGCTTCCCCAGCTGGAAGCTCCAGCTCCACTGCCTATACTGGCCGTGGCGGCACTCTGGCCTGCTGCCCAGCCTTGGCGGTGCTGTGAGACACCCAGGGAAGCCCTTCCTGAAAAGCCGGGGGCCAAGACGGAGCAGGAAGCCAATGTCAGAAACCATGCTGGGACTTTGAAAAACTGGACAAGAGTGGCTTGAAGGCAGCTAGGCCAGGCAGAGGGAGCAGCATGAGCCGGAGTCCTGGGGCGGAGGGGTCATCCCACCTCCAGGGAACTGAACTGAGGCCGGTGGGCCTAGAAGGCAGAGAGCAAGGGTGGGGCATGAAAGGAGGAAGGGGAGGGGAGCAGGGACAAATGCTCCAGGGTATAGCCGTGGTTGGCTGATCTCAGAGGGGAAGTCCTTCAATGAGAAGCCTTTGAAGGACTCTGAGCAGGGCAGTGACGGGGCAACCGCATTTGACGATGATCCCTGTGATGGCAGTGAGAGGAGCTGGGTTCAGGCAGTGCGGACTCGGGCAGTTGTCTAGAAACCTTGCACAGTAGTTCAAGGGAAGGAAAGCAGAGAGCTTGACCCAGAGTGGTATTGATGGTAGAGGTGGATAGATGTGCACAGATCAGGGAATAAATATAAGACACTGGTGAGGAATTAGTTTGGATGAGGGAGAGAAAGGGCCAGAAATGGCTGTCAGATTTCTGACTTGCAGAATGTGGATGGAGAGTGGTTGCATTCACTGAGACAAGGAAATCTGAGGGAAGACTGAACCAGGAGGGATAATGAATTTGCCTCTTGCCATGATGTGTTAGAAATGCCTTGGAAATGCCTGGATGGAAACAGTGAATGGGCAGTTAGATCAGTTCAGTTCAGTTACCCAGTCGTGTCCGGCTCTGCGACCCCACGGACTGTAGCACACCAGGCTTCCCTGTCCATCACCAACTCCTGGAGCTTGCTCAAACTCATGTCCATCAAGTCAGTGATGCCATCCAACCATCTCATCCTCTGTCATCCCCTTCTCCTCCTGCCTTCAATATTTTCCAGCATCAGGGCCTTTTCTAATGAGTCAGTTCTTCCCATCAGGTGACCAAAGTATTGGAGTTTCAGCTTTAGCATCAGTCCTTCCAATGAATACTCAGGATTGATTTCCTCTAGGATTGACTGATTTGATCTCCTTGCTGTCCAAGGGTCTCTCAAGAGTCTTCTTCAACACCACAGTTCAAAAGCATCAATTCGTTGGTGCTCAGCTTTCTTTGTGGTCCAACTCTCACATTCATACATGACTACTGGAAAAACCATAGCTGTGACTATATGGACCTTTGTTGCCAAAGTAACATCTCTGTTTTTAATATGCTGTCTAAGTTTGTCATAGCTTTTTTTCCAACAAGCAAGTGTTTTTTAATTTCATCACCATCTGCAGTGACTTTGGAGCCCAAGAAAATAAGGTCTGTCACTGTTTCCATTGTTTCCCCATCTATTTGCTATGAAGTGATGGGATCAGGTGCCATAAACTTCATTTTTTGAATGTTTAGTTTTAAGCTAGGTTTTTCATTCTCCTCTTTCACTTTCATCAAGAGGCTCTTTGGTTCCTCTGCACTTTCTCCCATAAGGCTGGTGTATCTGAGCTTATTAATATTTCTCCTGGCAACCTTGATTCCAGCTCGTGCTTCATCCAGCCCAGCATTTCACATGAGGTGCTCTGCATATAAGTTTAATAAGCAGGGTGACAATATACAGCCTTGACATACTCCTTTCCTGATTTGGAACCAGTCCATTGTTCCATGTCCAGTTCTAACTGTTGCTTCTTGACCTGCATACAGATTTCTCAAGAGGCAGCTAAGGTGGTCTAGTATTCCCATCTCTTTAAGAATTTTCCACAGTTTGCTGTGATCCACACAGTCAAAGACTTTAGCATAGTCAATGAAGCCGAAGTAGATGTTTTTCTGGAATTCTCTTGCTTTTTTGACTATCCAGCAGACGTTGGCAATTTGATCTCTGGTTGCTCTGTCTTTTCTACATCAGCTTAAACATTGGTTCACATATTGTTGAATCATAGCTTGGAGAATTTTGAGCATTACTTTGCTAGTGTGTGAGATGAGTGCAATTGTGCGGTAGTTTGAACATTCTTTTTGCATTGCCTTTCTTTGGGATTGGAATGAAAACTGACCTTTTCCAGTCCTTTGGCCACTGCTGAGTTTTCCAAATTTGCTGCCATATTGAATGCAGCACTTTTACAGCATCATCTTTTAGGATTTGAAATAGCTCAACTGGAATTCCATCACCTCCACAAGCTTTGTTCATAGTGATGCTTCCTAAGGCCTACTTGACTTCGCACTCCATGATGTCTGGCCCTAGGTGAGTGATTACACCATCATGGTTATCTGGGTCATGAAGATCTTTTCTGTATAGTTCTTCTGTGTATTCTTGCCACTTCTTAATAGCTTCTGCTTCTTTTAGGTCCATACCATTTCTGTCCTTAATTGTGCCCATCTTTGCGTGAAATGTTCCCTTGGTATCTCTAATTTCCTTGAAGAGACCTCTAGTCTTTCCCATTCTATTGTTTTCCTCTGTTTCTTTGCATTGATCACTTAGGAAAGCTTATCTCTCCTTGCTATTCTTTGGAACTCTGCATTCAGATGTATGTATCTTTCCTTTTCTCCTTTGCCTTTTGCTTTTTGGCAGGTGGCTATCCAAGTCTGTATCACAAGAGAGGACTAAACTGGAGATTATAATTAGCAACTTAATACCAACAGCTCGATGGTAATGGAAGCCAAATTCATAAGCTTCAGCTTCCTAATTGTCTTCCTCCTGTGCATCATATTCTCTTTTCCTCCCTACCAAGGTCAAGATACTTGACCTTGCTGTAAAGTTGGCCCCTCCAGAAACTTCCTGACCTATCCTGTCCACAGTCAGGGGGAGTTCAACAGCTCCAGGAAACTCCATACAGTTATTCTGATAGTTGATCCAGCGTTGACCTTGAGCCTCAATTCAACAACCAGACTCCTTGGTTGGTTCTGAAGCCAGTTCCTACCTTGTATTTGAGCCTGTTGACTCACCTGATAGTCAGCCAAGGGCCTCCATCTGTCTAAATCTGACTCTGGTCAGATTTCTGTCCCGTGTTCTTCTTCCTAACCTGGCCTGTCCCTGTGTTATCTGCTTTGTTCCAGCAAATGTTGGTTCATTCATTTCTTCATTCAGCAAATATTAAGAAGTATTAAGAAGTACTCAGGGTTGAGATTTAATAATAGTAATTTTCACTGCTCCCTGAGGTCATTCTTGGGCTTCTCAGATGGTGCTAGTGGTAAAGAACCCACATACCAATGCAGAAGACTTAAGAGAACATGGATTCAATCCCTGGGTTGGGAAGATCCCCTGGAGTAGGAAATGGCAACCCATTCCAGCATTCTTGCTTGGAGAATCCCATGGACAGAGGAGCCTGGTGGGTTACAGTCCATATGGTCGCAAAGAGTTGGACATGACTAAAGTGACTTAGAACACAAGGTCATTCTTAAATGAGGTTGGGTTTTTTTTTTTTTTTTCCTATTTGAGTGCATGGCAGTGAGGAATATCATGACTGTTAGTAAAGTTTGATGGCACTGCCTTGATTCATGCTAAGGCCCTGGTACCTTCCCCACAATTGCCTTTGTATGTAAGTACATTTCCCTCTTTTTCCAGAAAGAGTCAAAGTTGGCATCAAAGGCCAAACCTACACCCACTTTATTGAAGCAACAAAATAACATCTTACCCCAGTTTCTATATCAGGAAGGCTGGATTCAGCCATGCTTTAAAAATGACCAACTACATTTCCTCTTCATACTGCATGACTGCCGTGGGTGGGCTCTGCCTTCTGTTCTGTGTTGCTTTGCTTCTGGGACCCTGGCTAATGAATGAAGCAGCTGACATCTAGAACACTGCTGGCCACAGAGGTGGCGGGGGAGAAGTGACAAATCACAGGCCGGCATTTCACTCTTCCAATGGAAAGAAAACATGGTGGCTCATGTCCATGGCTAAAGCAAGGCACTGGCCATGCCTAACCTCACAGTGGGGCTGAGGGGGACTTTCCTGGGGGGATCCAGTGGTTAAGACTCTGTGCTTCCACTGCAGGGGCCACAGGTTTGATCCCTTGCTGGAGAGCTAAAATCCCGCATGCCAAGAAGCATAGACAATAAATAAATAAAAATGTATTAAAATTTTTAAAAAAGTAGGCCAGGGAAGTGTAATCCTACCACGTGCCTGGAAAGAAATGAGCCAGTATTATCTAAGGAACCACTTAAGTGACCACTACATCCCAACGTTCATGAAAGCTCCTTGTGGCAAACGTCACATGCCGGCGACTCTGTGATGCTCTGCTCCCAGGGTTAGTTCTCTGGCATTGCTCCAGCCCAGGCCAGCCCAGGTCTGTCTCTGGAGGCAGCTGTAAAACAAACAGGGGCTTGTATTTTTCAGCAGTAGTCTTTCAGGACTCCCGAAGATAAAGATTCTCCCCATTTAGAATCTTGGTTCTAAATACTGGTTATTAGTGCTTACTGTGTGACCTTGGGGAGATTACTTAACATCTCTGAGCCTCAGTTTTCCTTTTCCATAAAAATTAGTTCCAAGATGTGCATTTTTCCACCCTGTAACATCTCTGAAATTAGAGTAGGTATTACAATAGTGGCCCTGACAGAGTTTGAATGGTTACTTTTTCTCTGTCGTGTGTGCAAAAAATGGTGCATCTTATAAATGATGGTGTCTAATGTGATGGAACACGATCTCCCCCTTAAAGATTGTGAAGAGGTAGTATGTTTAAAATACTTAACATAGTGCCTGGCACTAAATAACATGATTTAATAAATGGCTATTGATGAACTATTATTAAAAAAAACAACAGGGACCGTGTGGTAAGGCTGAGGAAACAGCTGACAATGTGAAAATGAAACCCAAATTGACTTCCTCTTTTCTGTTTCCCCTCCAGGCAGACTTTAGAGACAGTAAATTACAGTGCTGTCCTGGCCAGTCTTCCCCGCTGATTCCAGCAGCGACCCTGAGGCCCTTGACAGAGACCGTGTCCACAGTGCAGACCATCTACACCATTCGGAAGCCTGTTTCTCCAGCAACCAGGTGTGTCAGATCAGCGGGTGCCAACAGGTAACTCTGGTGACAGGGAAACCAGGCATGGGCTCATTGTGTTCGTCACATCTGCAACAACGTCTGTGACTCTTTTATTCATTCTTTTCTTCATGTATTCTTGAAGTATTTACTGAAAGGTCATCAAAGGCTAGATAGTATTACTCTAGGTGCTAAGGATGTAGAGGGAGTAAAACAGAACCCCCTAACCACAAACTAGCCCTCCAAATTGGTTCCCACGCCTTCTCGATGCATATGCACACATTTTTTCATCAGTATGATCAGTGTGTACATAATCTTTGATTACTTCCTCCATCTGACACTTATCTTCTCTATTCAACACTGATCCTGCTCTCACCACTTTCAGTTTCTTTGTATTCATGTAATGTGGTTAACCTCACTTGTTGCCATTACTAGATATTTGAGTTATATCCTGTTTCAGATTAAGCTGAAGATCCCCTAGGGAAGTGAATGGCTACCCACTCCAGCACTCTTGCCTGGAGAATTCCATGGACAGAGGAGCCTGGTGGACTGTAGTCCGTGGGGTCGCAAAGAGTCAGACACGACTGAGCGACTAACACTTTGATTTTCACACTGCCGAGAGGGTGCTATGTGTCAGGTCCAGTGTTCGGCTCTGGGGGCTCAGAGAGGAATGGCATATGTACAGTCAGTCCTCTGAGGAGCAGTGCCTTCAGAAGCTCACTGTCTGGTGGGGGAAATCCACAGGCAGCCAATTTCAGGTCATTGTAGGGCTGACAAATGGTAGTGGTTCCTTAAGGAGCCTGAAAGAGCCAGTCAAGACCTGAGACTGGGAAAGGCATTTGAACTGTAACTGCTCTTGGCATTTTTGAGCGTGTATCTCACCATTTTGTCACCTCGTCCTTCTCAGTGCAGAGACACTCCGGCAGGAACTGGAGAGAGAGAAGATGATGAAAAGACTGCTGATGACCGAACTGTGAAACTCTCCCCTGGGTGCCTGGAGGATGGCGTGGTGCCTTCTGTCCGTTTTCTTTCTTCGGGCTTCGTGTGCTCGTGTGGCACAGCATACCAATGTGTGTGCTGTTCGCCCAGGTCTCTGTGGTCGGTCAAAGCCAACCGCTGGCTTGACTCTTATTGGAAAAGTTATTTGCTGTCTCCTGAGGTTTAGAGGTTTTCCTGCTACTCAATGTAGTTGAGACAAAATTTGGTACACCTAGGAGAAAAAAGAGGGGAAAACCTGGATTCCTTTTCCGAAGCACCTGTGTGTACATATTAATAACCACAGGGGTTATTATGGCATGGAATCCTTTGTCTCAATCTCAACCATGTGATTTTGTATGACTGACGCTTGCACCAAGCTTTGACTGTTTGTTAAAGAGTCATTTTTAATGAGAGAATAATTCTTTACTGCTGGTTTTTCATTTACACTGGTAAATGCACAGATCTTATAAAGTCTTTAACATTCATTTTTATTCAGACACGAGTAGGTGAACTAAAAAAGGAAAGTTGCAATCACCAGGACTGAAGTTATTTCAGCTTAATCTGAAATATAATTTAACTTTTCAATTTGGGGGTTATGATATTATTGGGGATACAGAGAATTTATTATTGAACCCAAAGGAAAAGTTTAAATTGTCTGAAATAGTTGAAATTGTCTAAAAATCCTTAAAAGGGATTTGATAGCAGGATTCATTTGGGTGTTCCATGAAGGAAAATTATCTCTAAAGTTGATCAACTCATGTCCTATTGATAGAAACTTGACCAGAAGAAACTTTGCTCTTTTTTATATAGTTTCAAGAAATGTGTTTTTAAATTTTTCTTATGCACTTGAACAACTTTGCAGGAATAAAAGAACCCCCGAACCACAAACTAGCCCTCCAAATTGTTTCCCACGCTTTCTCGATGCAAATGCACACATTTTTTTCATCAGTATGATCAGTGTGTACATAATCTTTGATTACTTCCTCCATCTAACACATATCTTCTCTATTCAACACTGATCCTGCTCTCACCACTTACGGTTTCTTTGTATTCATGTAATGTGGTTAACCTCACTAGTTGCCGTTACTAGATATTTGAGTTATATCCTATTTTTCATTTCCATAAATAGTGCTGCTATGAATGTCTTTGTAAAAAATAAAATGTTTCTTCCTTTGGATTCTTCCCTTGGGAGTATCTCCAAAGAGAGATGACAAGGTCAAAGAGCATGAAGTATTTTATAGCTCTTGTTTCATATTGTCAGATTGCTTTCTAGAAAGATCCAGTCTCCTAGTTGAAAGGACCTAAAAGGTCATCATGTTCAACCTCCCATCCTCTCTGAATGCTTGAATCCCCTCTACAATTTTTGATGCCACCAGCAATGTATAAGCATTTCTGTTTACCAATAGTTCTGCCAGTATTGGGTTTTGCCACTTTTATTTATTTTTGCTAGTTTAATAAGTGCGTATAGTTGTTCTTAAAAGGTTGTTTTATTTCATTAATTGCTAGCAAAGCTGAGCACTTTTCCGTGTGATGACTTAGTAGCTGTATTTCCTCGTGTGTAAAATATCCATCCATTTCTTAATGACCACTTAAGTGGGATTGATCTCATATATTTGTATCAGAATTGTATTTTTATGTTGCATTGTATACTTTGCTCTCCTCTCCCTCTCCTTAAATCTGAATGGTGCCAATAATTTGATACTAATAATATATATATAAAAAAAAGCAATGCCTCATTGACTAGCATTGTTGTGAAATGAGGTAACGTACGCAAATATTCAGATAACAGAGGATTAACCCTTTTAAGTGAAGAATCTTTAAAATTTTAATATTTTTTGAGGGAAATCTTTCTAAAGTATATTATGCACTTCCCTGCCTTAGTAAACAGAGTACACTGGAGGGTATTTAACCTTTTCTTGATGAGTCATGGTCATCCTTACAAACATCAGCCCCTTTTGTACCCTGGTGTGGTGTCGTGATGTCATCAGGAGCCTGTCCGAACGTGCAGGGCTTGGCTCTTGCCTCTCACAGGCTAACGCTCTTCTCGCTGATGGTTTGCACTGCTGTCTGCTCCACTGGTGAAGCTGTCGGGGACAACTGTGGTATCTGGGAACTTTTACCCCCTTCCATACGACCCGATCCCTGGCTGTATTTAAACAGCTTTCGCCGTTCTTTACGTAGTACACACGATACAAAATGTGTTCCTGTACAATATGGGGGAAGTGTTTGTGTCTCGTCCTGCCGATCCCTCCTCTTCTAACCTGCTTTCTGAGTCTTCTGCTCTTCACCTCCTGCTCTCTGATGGAAACCTCCAGGGCAGAACTGAAGTTTTCTCGAGGAAGCCAGGAACGCAGGGTTACATACGTGTCAGGTTGGCTTTGCTTCTGAGGAGTGGTGGTGCATGGGGTTTTGGGGCTTTGTTCTCAGGAGGCCCTGAGCCTGCTGCTTCTTCCTCCACGCCCCTCTGCATCACAGATGTTTTGGAAGGTCAATGTCACTGGAAGTCTGACCATGAACAAGTTGGCTGTTACTGTATATGAAAACCCAGTACCTCTGGCAGCTCAACTCTAACCAGTAAAATCAAGAGGATTCCATCCTTTCAGCAGTCGTCCTGTTATTTGCCTATGTATATGTATGTTGGGTGCTTGGAGTTGGGACCTGAGAAGATGACATTGTGTTGGGTGGATTCAAAGCGATAAAAATGAATTGGTATAGTCACTTCACCTTCTTAAAAAAATATATACTTAAACACAAAATAACAGTACTGTACAATCACACAACATATCAGATGTCCAGGAAGAAACATCAGCTTGCCAACATAATCATTCCAGACCAAGGGTTCCAAACTGTGGGCCACAGACTCCTGGTGGACATGGGGAAAGTGAAATTGTCAGTCAGTCAGTCATATCTGACCCTTGGTGACTCAATGGACTGTAGATCTCCAAGGCTCCTATGTCCATGGAAATCTCCAGGCAAAAATACTGGAGTGGGTAGCCATTCCCTTCTCCAGGGGATCTTCCCGACTCATGGATTAAACTTGGGTCTCCTGCACATCAGGCAGATTCTTTACTGTCTGACCCACCAGGGAAGCCCGGTGGACACGGGGATGGGGAGTTAATGCAAGTTGTCTGGGAATCCTGCAACCCTGAGTTTGTGGATTGTAGACTGCATAGCAAATCCTTATGTTTGAAGAGTTTAAAAACTAGGTCCTAGGGAATTTGGAAGATCCCACCTGAATTCACCCCAAAATTTATACCCCCAGAATAGCACAAGAATATTCTGATGTCACCTTTAGCTTTCTTTCACCATCTCAAAGATCACAGCTTTTTAAATACTTTAAATCCACCATGTTAACCATTTTAGAGTATTTTCAGTACTTTTTTTAAGCATTTTCATCATAGCATATCAGTTCAGTTCAGTCGCTCAGTTGTGTCCGACTGTTTGCGACCCCATGAACCGCAGCAGGCCAGGCCTCCCTGTCCATGACCAACTCCTGGAGTTTACTCAAACTCACGTCCATCAAGTCGGTGATGCCATCTAACCATCTCATCCTCTGTCGTCCCCTTCTACTCCTGCTCTCAATCTTTCTCAGCATCAGAGTCTTTTCAAATGAGTCACCTCTTCTCATCAAGTGGCCAAAGTACTGGAGTTTCTGTTTCAACATCAGTCCTTCCAATGAACACCCAGGACTAATCTCTTTTAGGATGGACTGGTTGGATCTTCTTGTGGTCCAGGGGACTCTCAAGTGTCTTCTCCAACACCACACTTCAAAAGCATCAATTCTTCGGCACTCAGCTTTCTTCACAGTCCAACTCTCACATTCATACATGGCCACTGGAAAAACCATAGCCTTGACAAGATGGACCTTTGTTTGACAAAGTAATGTCTCTGCTTTTTGATATGCTGTCTAGGTTGGTCATAACTTTCCTTCCAAGAAGTAAGTGTCTTTTAATTTCATGGCTGCAATCACCATCTGCAGTGATTTGGGAGCCCCCCAAAAAATAAAGTGAGCCACTGTTTCCACTATTTCCCCATCTATTTGCCATGAAGTGATGGGACTAGATGCCATGATCTTAGTTTTCTGAATGTTGAGCTTTAAGTCAACTTTTTCACTCTCCTCTTTCACTTTCATCAAGAGGCTCTTTAGTTCCTCTTCACTTTCTGCCATAAGGGTGGTATCATCTGCATATCTGAAGTAATTGATATTTCTCCTGGTAATCTTGATTCCAGCTTGTGCTTCTTCCAGCCCAGCATTTCTCATGATGTGCTCTGCATATGAGTTAAATAAGCAGGGTGACGATAGGAGTGACTTGACGCACTCCTTTTGGAACCACATGTCCAGTTCTAACTGTAGCTTCCTGACCTGCATGCAGGTTTCTCAAGAGGCAGGTCAGGTGGTCTGGGATTCCCATCTCTTTCAGAATTTTCCAGTTTACAGTGACCCACACAGTGAAAGGCTTTGGCATAGTCAATAAAGCAGAAATAGATGTTTTTCTGGAACTCTCTTGCTTTTTTGATAATCCAGCATATGTTGGCAATTAGATCTCCGGTTCCTCTGCCTTTTCTAAAACCAGCTTGAACATCTGGAAGTTCATGGTTCACGTATTGCTGAAGCCTGGCTTGGAGAATTTTGAGCACTATTTTGCTAGTGTGTGCGAGATGAGTGCAATTGTGCAGTAGTTTAAGCATTCTTTTGCATTGCTTTTCTTTGGGAATTGAATGAAAACTGACTTTATCCAATCCTGTGGGCACCGCTGAGTTTTCCAAATTTGCTAGCATATTTAATGCAGCACTTTCACAGCATCATCTTTTAGGATTTGAAACAGCTCAACTGGAATTCCATCACCTCCACCAGCTTTGTTCATAGTGATGCTTCCTAAGGCCCACTTGACTTCACATTCCAGGATGTCTGGCTCTAGGTGAGTGATTACACTATCGTGATTATCTGGGTTGTGAAGATCTTTTTTGTACAGTTCTTCTGTGTATTCTTGCCACCTCTTCTTAATAGCTTCTGCTTCTGTTAGGTCCATACCATTTTTGTCCTTTATTGAGCCCATCTTTGCATGAAGTATTCCCTTGGTATTTCTAATCTTCTTGAAAATATCTCTAGTCTTTCCCATTCTATTGTTTTCCTCTATTTCTTTCCCTTGACCTCTGAGGAAGGCTTTCTTATCTCTCCTTGCTATTCTGTAGAACTCTGCATTCAAATGGGTATATCTTTCCTTTTCTCCTCTGCTTTTTGCTTTACTTCTTTTCACAGCTATTTGTAAGACCTCCTCAGACAGCCATTTTGCTGTTTTGCATTTCTTTTTGGGAGAATGGTCTTGATCCCCGTCTCCTCTACAATGTCACAAACCTCTGTCCATAGTTCATCAGGCACTCTGTCTATCAGATCTAGTCCCTTAAATCTATTTCTCACTTCCACTGTATAATCATAAGGGATTTGATTTAGGTCATACCTGAATGGTCTAGTAGTTTTCCCCACTTTCTTCAATGTAAGTCTGAATTTGGCAATAAGGGGTTCATGATCTGAGCCACAGTCAGCTCCCGGTCTTGTTTTTGCTGACTGTATAGCTTCTCCATCTTTGGCTGCAAAGAATATAATCAACCTGATTTTGGTGTTGGCCATCTGGTGATGTCCACGTGTAGAGTCTTCTCTTGTGTTGTTGGATGAGGGTGTTTGCTATGACCAGTGCGTTCTCTTGGCAAAACTGTATTAGCCTTTGTCCTGCTTCATTCTGTACTCCAAGGCCAAATCTGCCTGTTATTCCAGGTGTTACCTGACTTCCTACTTTTGCATTCCAGTCCCCTATAATGAAAAGGACATCTTGTTTGGGTGTTAGTTCTAAAAGGTCTTGTAGGTCTTTATAGAACCCTTCAACTTCAGTTTCTTCAGCATTATTGGTTGGGGCGTAGACTTGGATTACTGTGATATTTAATGGTTTGCCTTGGAAATGAACAGAGATCATTCTGTTGTTTTTGAGATTGCATCCAAATACTGCATTTCGGGTTCTTTTGTTGACTATGATGGCTACTCCATTTCTTCTAAGAGATTCCTGCCCACAGTAGTAGATATAATGGTCATCTGAGTTAAATTCACCCATTCCAGTCCATCTCAGTTCGCTGATTCCTAGAATGTTGACCTTCACTCTTGCCATCTCCTGTTTGACTGCTTCCAATTTTCCTTGATTCATGGACCTAACATTCCAGGTTCCTATGAAATATTGCTCTTTACAGCATCTTCTATCACCAGTCACATCCACAACTGGGTGATGTTTTTGCTTTAGTTCCACCCCTTCATTCTTTCTGGAGTTATTTCTCCACTGATCTCCAGTAGCATATTGGGCACCTACCGACCTGGGGAGATCATCTTTCATAAACACAACTAATTCCAGAACATTTCCATGATTCCAAAAAGAAGCTCCATATCTGTAGTCACTCTCAATTCTTCCCCCACCCATGTGCTAACAATCATTAATTTACCTTCTGTCTTCATATTTCTATCTATGGATTTGCCTGCTCTGGACATTTCATAAAAAATGGAATCACATAGTATGTAGTTCTTTTTGATTGGCTTTTTTCACTTAACATAGTGTCTTTGGGTTCATCCATGTAATAGCATGTATCATTACTTGATTTCTTTTAATGGCTATATAATATTCCATTGTATGGATATGCCACATTTTATTTATCCACTCATCAGCTGAAGGACATGTGGCTAGCTTTCACTCTTTGGCTATTACGAATAATATGAACATTTGTGCCTCACTCTTCATACTCTTGGGTATATAACTGAGATTGGAATAGCTGGGTCATACAAAAATCCTATGTTGAACTTTTTGAGGAATTTCCAAGATCACAGCTTTTATATCATAAACAATCAAAAGTTTAAAAAGAAATCACACATATTATTAGGCAGACAGAAGCAGGGGCAAACCTGTTGTTACTGGTCAGGTACCAAGATGCAGCACTAGATTTGCAGGGGAAGGAGGGTTGTGAAATTTATAAAAGAAAAAAAGTTGTTTTAGAGGAATGGCTTTGGTGAGAAGAGAAAATAAGGGAGCTTTTTCTAAAAAACTGAAAATGAAATTAAACTCAGGTTCATCTCTAAGTTCCTGTTTAAATAGCCAGCTCTTGTTCAGGTAGTGGTCTCAGAACATTCAGGAAAAGTTCTTCCTTGGAAATTGTGTACAAAAGGGAAAAACCACAATATTTCTTGGCCACTCAGTGGGTTCATGTCGCCAGGGAGCAGAGGGTATGAAAAACCTGGTATGAAACAAAGTAGAGAAGATGTGCTGAGGGTAAGAATAGGTCTCCCTCTAGGGCTCAGCTCTTGTGAGAAAACAAAAATAAGAAAATTTCAGGACTTTCCCCTAGCAGTCCAGTGGTAATGACATCACGTTTCAATGCAGGGGCTGTGGGTTCAAACCCTGGTCAGGCAGGTAGGATCCCACATGCCTCATGGCCATAAAAACAAAACATATAATAGAAGCTGTATTGTAACAAATACAATAAAGGTGTTTTTTTTAATGGTCCGCATAAAATAAAAAAAAATCTTAAAAAAAGAAACAAGATCCCAAAAGACAATTTATCTGGATGGGAGATATCCTCATGAAAGAAAGCAGCCAAGTCCACAGGGAAACCGGAGTAGGTTCTAAGGGCCTGGAGTGGCACGCAGACTTGAAGTGACCCGTGAAGAGTGTGGGTATTCTCCCTAGAAAAATCCACATGTCACACATCATTCCAGCACTTTCATTGGCTCTTCACACCATTCCTGAAGCCCATCTAAGGCCTCCTTTGAGTCCATGGACCCCAGGTCCTTGATCATGGTTTTAGGTCATTGAAATCAGTTTACTTCCATGCCTCATTTTAGGCTGTGGGTGCACACGTTTCTCCAACACTATTGCCCAACATTCTCTGTAAAGAAAAAAAAAAGTCCACACAATTTTATCGGGCCAGTTTACCAGAGAATGGCTTGGTTTTAATATACTTTCTTTGTAGCATCAGCATTGTTAATTGTATTAAATAAAATGAAGGCAATAAAAATAAAGTAACAGGTAACAACTTGGATTCCCAAACCAGTGAATCAACATCAAAATCAAGTCCAGTGCTTGCCATTTAAATCTGGCCTTATCTTTCCTGGAAAACAGGAAGGTGAGAAAAGAAAAACATTTCACTTTTTAAAAAACAAGGTGTTTTCTTAAATTTTTTAAGGACAACTCTTTAGCAGATTTTCAATTGATTGAATTTTTTTGTATTTTAGAATTTTATCTTCTGCAAAGCTATGTTTTGCCTAGCTTTGCAGAAAACAAATCTCTTTGTTTTGATTTTTAAAGTCACTAAAGTTCATCTTACCTTTTTCAAGCAATAAATATGATCTATTTCTTGCAACAACTAGGATATTGGGAGACCTGGTGAAGCCCAGGGTTTCCATGAATTATACCCGAATCACCTGTCAGGTGATTTAAATGCCGACTGGACAATCCACCATCAGTGTTAAGTGATACCTAATAGCAAACATTTGACCTCTGGGACATAAAAAACTTCTCAATTTCCACAGCAGTCTTCTGTCTCCCATCTGCCCTGGGCCAAAAAAAATTCGCAATCACCAGTTTCTTTGAATATTTATATAGCATAACCATTGGCATATTCATTTATGCCATTTATAGTATTGAACCCTATTCATCCTCACCTCCACAATCTTACCTAATCTCCATTGAATTCTGGAGGTTGCTAATCACCACCACAAACAGCCTGATTTCTGGTTCTACATTAGAAACCTCTACACTTTTCTGCCACCATAATTATTTTCTTTGTTTATGCAATAAAATAAAATTTGAAAGCAAGCTAGAATGCTGGCTCTGCAATACCAGCATAAAATGAATTGTGTCCATGTTTTCCAGTGGAAAACAGCAGTTTGAATGTGTTCTCTTTCCAAAACCATCATTAGGAAAAAATTATGAGACCTGGCACATAGTAAGTGCTTGGTGTGAATGAATGAATGGCAAGGTAAACAACCAGAAGAGAATTACAGGCAGCAGGAATGGGTTTGGGAAAGTCCGGAATCCCACAGTCTGGGCCTGCCAAGGCCTGTGTGTGCTTGCTGTGGGGAAACAGCTAACCACTTGCCTGATTTTGAAGGGGGCATGTTACTCAAGGGCAAGGGCAGCCTCTGAGTACACACTCCAAAAGTCTCAGTGAATCCAGCCCAAAGAGCTGGGTTCTTGTTCCCCTCTGGCTCTAAAGACCTCGGTTTACCTATCTATGGTCTTGGTATTCCAACTTTTCCAGTCCTGATCCCAAGAAATAATGGACATAGTGAGTGCTGTATATAAACCAAAAAGTGCTCAAAGAAATTCGAGGAGGCAGTGACTCGCACAAGGTGTGCCCCAGGGTGAACCCTCCGGGGAGCACTTCTTAAATGGGAACGTATACTGGGGCCTCCCGGGGATCTTGGAAAAATGCATCCTGATTCATATAGATGCCTGCCGTGGGGCCAGAGATTAGTGATACCAACGTTCCTGGCACCTGGGGATGTTGATGCTGCAGGTCCGTGGACCACTTTTTAAATAGTAGCAAGAGTGAAGTAGGTCAAATCTGTTCGGTAAGAGACTCATGGAGGGAGGTAGGAGACGTGGGGAAAGGGACGGAGGCGGAGACAGTCCGGCCGAGGAGGTGAGGATGCTAGGAAGAAGCCGAGGCTCCGGGCTCGAGCGAGGATGCGCAGCCTGGGCTGGGAGGCGGCGGGTGCGGGCGGCTCCGCGGCTGCGCGGGCTGCAGGCGGGGGCGGCCGCGTGCTGGCGGCGACGCAGTCCCGGCCCCGCGCCTGCGGCGCCCCGGCTGCGGCCCGAGCGGCCTGGCTGCCGGATCGGTGCGCGGCGATGGCGCGGTCGCGCCGGTCCTGGGCGCAGCTGCTGTTGCTCCTGCTGGCCGGGCCGGCCGCCTGTGCAGCCAGCCCGGCGGACGACGGCGCGGGCCCGGGGGGCCGGGGACCCCGGGGCCGCGCGCAGGGGGACTCGGGCGCCGACGAGGCGGTGCCGCGCCACGACTCCTCCTACGGCACCTTCGCCGGGGAGTTCTACGACCTGCGCTACCTGTCCGAGGAGGGTGAGGCTGCGGGAGGATGAGGGGCTGCGGGCGCGGAGACCCGGGATGGGGACGGAGGCGGCAGAAGTGGGGTGGGGGCGGGGGCGGGGGATCGGCTCAGCGAGGCCCGGCCGCGGAGCGCAAGGCTCACCCTGCCCATCCGCCTGGAGAGGAGAGCCGGAGAGCCGTCAGCGCCTTCCACCCGCTGCTGGCTTTACAGGTGGGGAGACTGAGGCCGGGAGGGAGGTGGTCGGCCAAGTCCTGCGAACCTGTGGCCAGGTGGGGCTGAGTCAACCCTCCCCCCGCGCTCTCCCCCGCTTCCGCCACCCCCCCACCCCCCAGTTTTCAGCGTCTATCTGTGACAGGGATTGGGTAGAGGATGGTAAGGGAGGAGACTGCCATCTGCCCTAGAGTGTGTGAAATCAGAGTAGCTGGTGGTAAGCCCAAGTCCCCTCTTATAGAGAGATTGCCTTGTTTCCTCCATGTCTGTATTGACCTAAATTTGCCTTGGCTAGTGTTCCAACTTCAGCGTTCTGTTCCTGCTCGCTGCCCAGCGCCACCCCCTGAGAGCTGGGTCACACCTCCTTCCCCACTTCCATCCCCCTTCTGTGCTGTTTTCCCACATGTCATGGACCCCTAGTGTGAGCCACCATTGTTGGGGTCTCCTGGGTCCAGCGACTGGGGGTTTGTCACATAGACCTCCCTGCACAGGCAGTATTTCAGTGAGCACAAAAGCCAAGCTGATTCTCTTCAGAAGGAATGGAAACTGGCTTCTTCTTTCCGCTGTTTGGAAAGTGATTTTCCTTTTCTCTGCTAAGAGGAATATCTACGAATCAGGTTGGGGTTTGAAATGTTGTGTGTCCCAGCAGCTGATAGGATGCTGGGTGTATCTGTTACTTAGGATTAAGTTTAGATACCTACAACAAACACGCATTAACAACACAAACAAGATAGAAGTTCCTCTGTTATGTAAAGAAATCCAGAAGTAGGCAGTCTAGAACTGGTCATCCGAGAAAGTAATCCTGGTCTCCTGCTTCTTCACAACTCCTACTGTGTAACTTCATGGCCCAAAATGGCTGCTTGATCACCAGCCATTACCTTCACTTTCCAGACAGTGGGAAAGAAGTGGGAAGAAGAAGGTCACTGACTATAGAGAGATTACTCAGAAACCC
The DNA here is from genome assembly GCA_007570785.1 of Antilocapra americana. NCBI lineage: Eukaryota > Metazoa > Chordata > Mammalia > Artiodactyla > Antilocapridae > Antilocapra > Antilocapra americana. The sequence continues at coordinate 3,270,877 of ML661897.1, forward strand.
CATGAAACAATTCCACTTACACTTCATTAGCCACAATCTAGTCATGTGCTCACACATAGGTGCAAAGGAGACTGGGAAATGTAGCCTTTTAGCTGGAAAGGAATATGACTAGTTCAGAAATTGGACTTACTGTATTCTATGGAGAAATGATTTTGGGGAAATAGATTAGTTGGGTAGATGCTTACCTGTTGAAACAGGGACCCCAACATATAGTGGCTTAAATAAGATAGTTTACTTTTCTCTCACAAGAGTCTGACTGTTTTAGACTGGTAGGCCAGCTCTGTTCCACAATGTCATTCAAAGACCTAGGTTCCTTCCTTGTTGTTCCTGCATGTCCTGAGGCTTTGTCCTCATCTATGTGGAAGTCATGTTACTTGCATGTCTTGTTTCAAGCTGGAGGAAATGACAAAGAGAGGAAGTTCAGGACAAGCAGTTACCTTTTAGGCTGGTTGCACAAATTTATTCCATTCCTTTGGCAAGAACCTCATCATATGACTTAGCTGCATGGGAGGCTTGAAAGTGGAATCTTCTCGCTGGGCAGTCATGTGGCCAGGGAGAAGGAGAGGATGCAGGGGCAGGGGAGAAGGACAGCAAGCAGAAGTAGAATCTATTGCTCTGAGAAAGCATACATAGTATAGGACTTCCCTGGTGCTTCAGTGGTTAAGAATCCACCTGTCAATGCAGAGGACATGGGTTTGATCCCTGGTCCCATACGTGGCAGGGCAGCCAAGCCCATGCGCCACAACTACTGTGCCTGTACTCTGGAACCCGTGAGCTGCAATTTCTGAGCCCACAAGTCCTAGAGCCCATGTTCCACAAGAGATGCTGCTGCAATAAGGAGCCCGTGCACAGCAACTAGAGAGTAGCCCTGCTTTGTTCAACTAGAGAAAGCCTGTGCACAGTCACAAAAACCCAAAGCAACCAAAAAATAAAGACTACATAGTATTAATACAAAAGCCATCTCTCTCTGAAAGCATTTAGTACATAGTGATGCTGTTCATAGTCTGCTGAGCACACTGCCAGGTGACTCAGAGGTGGCATGTGAGAAATTATATTCTCACTGGGCACATGGTCTCTGATGGAGGACAAGGTCAGATTCTATGTCAGTTTGTATATGCAGAGAGAATGGAGTTAGTTGTGTAGTCCAGGCAGTTTTATGAACGTGGCCATCAGGTGGGCTGCAGCCCTAAGAAAGGCTTTATAGATTTGAACCAGGAAGTCTAAGAGACTTTGGTGAGACGGAAGGGGGAGGCACTTAGGTGAGGTGACCCCACAAGGGTAGAAGGCCTGGGGTCGGTGTACAGATTCCTAGTTTGTCTGCTGGCCACCCTTGCCCATTCTGTGCATGCTGCCTGAGGCCTGGTGCTAACCCTCAACATCTGTGATAGTTCCAACCTCCTCCCCGGATGAAGCTTCATCTCCTATACCTGGAATTTTCTCTCTGACTCAACTTTCTTTTACAACCATCTCTCACTCCCTGTCTCCCTTGCACTGAGCCTTCATTGTCCATTCTGCTCCTTTCTTTGACCATTTTGCTTATCTTCAAAGGCTGACCCTACAACCATCTGGTGGGTGCTAGTGGGGATGCTTGTGGGGTAAGCCTCTCAGGGGTAGCATCTCTCCCAGATACCCTGGACCAAGGCTTTAGTCCTGTGGGTCCTGAGTAGAGACTTTCCCAAGATCCTTAGAAATCATCAATGACACTGCCTTAAAACGGTACTGGCAGAGAGGGAGAAGCAGAACCAGGGAATGTCCCAGAAGGGTGTCCCACCCTGAAGGAGAAGGAAAAGAGGGCATCAGGAAGTGTCCTGTGCCATGGGGAGGCCCAGGGAAGACTTAAAATAGTTGACAGATTCAGAAAATGAGAGGTAATGGGCAAGTTCTCCAGGGATGAATTCAGTGGAGAAGGAAGGAGGGACCCTAGTTGATGCTGGAGGAAGTGGCAAGTGAAGAGGTGGAAATAGTACCTTTAAACTATTCTTTCTTTCTGTCAGTGGATGTGGGTTGTCTTTTTCTAGTGATTGGGCTACTTGTTTTCTCTATGCAGGGTACCCCCTTCTCAGGTTCAAAATTGCCAACAGACTGAATTTTTAATAATAATTTAAAAAAAGCAGCCTGGTAGTGTGAAATCAGAAAAAAAGAATTAGAATAATGGGATAGAGAATTTCCTGAAACTATAGGACAACACAGTGACTATTACCTACCTTGTTCAGAGACCATTTCTCCAGTGTCCAGATTGCACAAGACCTCCAGGCCAGAGAGTGAAAACTGGCCAATTTGATGTTTCTAATCACCTCCTAAAATGTTTGTGTTTTACTTATATTTTGATTTAATGAAGCTAGTTTTCAGAATTCTTGGGGGTTCCCACTGTCCTAGCCTATACTACTCTTCCTTATAGTCGCAGCTCAAATGCCACCTCTTCCAGGGAGTATTCCCTGATGTTCTCCTCCCATTCCCTGCTGTTAGGCAAGGTATTTTCCCACAGCATGCTATCTAACCCTGCCATGACCCTTGAACTCTCTGTGGTTGAGTTTGGATAGGTTCTCGGTGCTTGAATCCTATGATTCATACCTTTTCCCCTTGAGATTCTCAAGCCAGAATCTGTGTATTCAGAATAACAATAGAATATAAAACAGATTACTGCATGATTATGGGCAAACCTCCTGTTCTGAGAGTTCTCTGAAAAAAAATCAAATTGGGCATTGAAAGTGAAAGTGTTAGTCGCTCAGTCATGTCTGACTTATTGCAACTGCATGGATGGTAGCCCACCAGGCTCCTCTGTCCATGGAATTCTGCAGGCAAAAATGCTGGAGTGGGTTGCTATGCTCTTCTCCAGGGGATCTTCCCAACCCAGGGATTGAACCTGGGTCTCCTGCACTGCAGGTGGATTCTTTACCGTCTGAGCCACCAGGGATGCATACATACTAAGATTAAAAAGACAACCTCCCAACATGGGTACACACTATAGTATCTATTCATTTGTACTTTGGTTTCAACAAACATAGCATCACCTTGTTCAGTGAAAAAGTAGAAACAGTATGTATACTGTTTGGGGGCAGAAAAATAAAACAAAAACAAATAAAAGAAAGAGTAAATAATTTAAAGCTAAGTAATCTAAATCTGATTTATCTCCAATCATAACACTAATTTGTGTTTTTAGTAAGTGCGTACTGTGTGCCAGTCCCTGTTCTAAGTTCCTTATCCATATTAACTTTATTCTTTAGGGCAGTGCCCTGACTTAGACACTCTTGCCATTCCCACTTTAGAATTAAGGGAACTGACCTCCAGAAGATTTAAATATTGTAGCTAAAGTCATGCAGCTAGAAAGTAGCAGAGAACTGGGCGGGTTTGTTCATTGGCCTTATGGATAAGGTGGTGCCAGGTGCTGACCTGCTCTGGGAAATGCAATTGAACAGATAGGCTCGGGCATTTTCATGGGCAAATTTGAGAAGAGGGGCTTGGAAGTGATGGGGTAGTCCACTGGGAACCGCAGGTTCCTGAGTGATGTTGTGCTATGATGAAAGCTTTGCTGAACAGACTCCACGTGGGTGGAATGTTCCATTTTGCAGAGCCCCTTGACATTTTTGCTTTGCTGTGTGGCTCTGCTAAGCAGAAATGATTCAGACAGTCCAGAAAGAGAAAGCGGCTGATGCAGTCACTCTCAGAGATGTGAACAGATAATTTCTGGTTAAAACTTCACAAGGAATTAAGTACTAAATTAATACCTGAGAGCTGTGATCCAAGGAGTTAATTAGAAGCAATAAATAGCAAACCAGAGCCATTAACCACCCAGTGGAGTATGGCAAAACAGGCTCAAGGGATTGCAAAAGAAGAATGGATAGTGGCTGTGAGTTCGACAAGAATGGAAACCACAAAAGCATGTTGAGAACCTGGAAAAATGAACCAAGAAAATAAGTGCCTCTTGTGTGATAGGAATAGCTGAAGGGAGAAAAAAATGGCTTTCATCCTGCTTCCAAACAGAATAGCTATTGGAGGGGTTTACAGGACACATGTGAGAAGAAGGGAAGTGAAAGAGAAAAAAAATCTTGGCCCCAAGCCAATAGTATTTGGTCTTAACCCAAATTTCAATTTTAGATAAAGAGAAAAAAAAAAAGGTAGCACTAAAATGGAAAGTGGAGGGAAGGGAACAAATAAAGAGAAACAAAAAAAACAATAATAAGGGCCTTCTCTGGTGGTCCAGTAGTTAAGAATCTGCCTTCCAATCCCGGGGAGCAGCTGCGATCCCTGGGAACTGTGTGCCATGGGGCAGCTAAGCGCGTGCTACAGCTAGGAAAGCCCCCGTGTGCCACAGGTAGAGAAAACCCCAAGCACTGCCATGAAGACTCAGTGCAGTCAAAATTAAAAATTAGTAAATAAAAGACTTTAAACCAATAATCATTTTAAAAGTGGGAGCATGGACCAAGCTAAGGGGAGAATGAGAAGCTGGCCAGTCTGGGTATCTGACCCATATTTCTCAGGAAGATGACTGAGTGTAGGAGAGGTAGAAGAGGGTGGGGAGAGGCCCCGGAAAGGTCTCCAAGCAGCACTGTGACAAGATCCGATTGCTGTTGTAGGAACCTGGCACACAGTGGAAGAATTAGAAGGGAAGCAGGGAAATCAGATCGGAGGTGGTACAATAGCCAAGAAGCTGGCTCGGGTTTCAGGAGTGGGAATGAAAGGAATGGTGGTGGAGAAAGTGTTCCAGGTGGAGGAATCTAGGGTTTCGGAGTTGGGAGACTGGGGAGGGTGGTGGGATTCTTCACTAAGACAGAAAGCATAGGAGGAAGACCATTTGGGAGGTGTTGGGCGCCTGGAGTCACTTCGCTTGTGTAATGTCCAGGCAGAAACCCCTGGAGGCAGCTGATGGTTGGGCTTAAATGTTGATATAGGAACAGGAGAAATGCCAAAAGAATTGTGAGGTTAGAAGAAGAATAACTGTAAAGAAAATGGGAGGAAAGAAATAATAAAGATGTGCAGTATTTAATGGAATAGAAATATTCGGTGCATGTGTGCCAAGTTGCTTCAGTTGTGTCTGACCCTTTGTGACCCCATGGACTGTAGTCCACCAGGCAAAAATACTGGAGTGGGTTGCAAAGAGGATCAAAAAAGTAAAAAATGATTTTTTGAAAGTACGAATAAAAGAGTTATCCAGAGAAACAGAACTGATGGGGTGTGTATGTGTGTGTGTGTGTGTGTGTGTGTAGATGAGAGAGAGTGTGTAGATGAAAGAGAGACCAATAGAGAGAGAAATTTGTTTTAAGGGGTTGGCTCACACAGTTTTGGAGGTTGGCAAGTCCAGAATCTGCAGGGCGGGCTGCAGGCTGGAGCCCCAGGCGAGAGCCAATGTTGTAGTTCAAGGCTGAAGGCCATCTGCCGCAGAATTCACTCTTCCTGGGCAATGTCAGTCTTTTTGTTCTCTCCAGCTGGGGAAGAAGCCTGCCCACATTATGGAAGGCAATCTGTTTTACTTAGAGTCCACTGATTTAAAATGTTAAATGTTTGTCTCATCCCAAAACACTCTCACAGAAACATCCAGAATGTTATTTGAATGTATATCTGGGCACCTGGCCCAGCCAAGTTGACCCATAAAATTAACTATCACAATAGGATACGGACAAAATTGATGAAAAGAAAAAGAGAGAAGATAGACCATGTTAGGATTGGAAGAAAAAGGGGAAATAACCCTAGACATGTATGCGTGCTCCATCGCTAAATTGTGTCCAACTCTTTGTGACCCCCATGGACTATAGCCAGCCAGGCTCCTCTGTCCATGGGATTTTCCAGGCCACCATACTGGAATGGGTTACATTTCCTTCTCCAGAGGATCTCCCTGACCCAAGGATTGAACCTGTATCTCCTGCATTGCAGGCGGATTCTTTACCACTAGCCACCTGGGAAGCTCATTAAGCCTAGACATAGCAGAGATTTAAAAGCTAGTACGTTGCAACCCAACATTAAAAAGACAGCTAACCGTATTTAAAATGGAGAAAGGCTCTAAATAGACCTTTCTCCAAAGAAGATACACAAATAACCAATACGCACATGAAATTATACTCGGCATCATTCGTCATTAAGGAAATGCAAATCACAATCATAACGAGATGCCACTTCACATCTACTAGGCTGACTATAAAAATTTTAAAAAAGGACCGTTCCACAATACATTGCTGGTAAGAATATAAAATGGTACAGCTACTTTGGAAAATAATTTGATAGTTCCTCACAAAGTTAAACGTAAGAGTTATCATATGACATGGCAGTCCTACTCTAAGGGAAATGAAAACATATGTTCATACAAAAACTTGTACACAGATGTTCATGGCAGCCTTATTCATAATAGCCAAAAAGTAGAAACAGCCCATCTGTCAGTCAACCTGTGAATGGATTAAAAACAGGTGGTATATCCATTCAGTGAAGTATTCTGTAAACAAACAGAAATATCATTCATTCTGTGCACCTAGGGTACTTAAAATTAGAATTCTACAATCAAAATCGTTTTCCAATAAAATTGTACAATGCATGCAAAATAGATCTTATTGAATATCATTTTCTAGATGTCAAGATGACAATTGCTAGTAAGATGTGGTTTCTACAAATACATTGTACTGGTAGTTAAGGATTAATACATTTAGTCTCTACCCATCAAAGTTCAGTCGGAAAGCCAGAAACTAATTTTTTAAGCTTTTTGAAAACCAGCCCAGATGACCAGCCCAGAGAGCTGTCTGAGAAGGTATTGGGGAACTACAGAAGCAAAAAGGGAGCTCAGAGAAAGTCACTGTGGTAAGCAGCTGCTGGCCCTGGGCCTGAGGTTTTGAGAACCTGGGAGCTCAGACATGGGACCTCAACCCAGAGGTTCATCCGTCCTCTGAGAGTGGGCTGTCTGCCCAGCTAATGCTGGTTCTTTTGATGAGGCTCGTTCTGGGAGCCTAGAAAACAGCTAGAAAAGAGAAAGAAAAAAAGGCTGGAAACTCAAACCAGTTGCCACTGCAAGGATGAAGTGGAGTTGCTGAGGACTTGCTGATTGGACAGCAGTCAAACAGGAACAAATGGTCTTGTTTTGGCAGGTCCTCCTGCCTCCCAGCCTTCATCTAATGTTTCCTTTTGGCAGAACCTAGCCAGCTGGCAGAGGAGAAATGTGGTTTGCAGAGTCCTAGCCCATCCTAGAGCTGACTGTAGAGGATGGGCTGTAGCTGAGATATAGGAGCTTAAATATTGGCATGTGGTCCCAACTTAATTTATTCCAAATAGGGAGATCATTTAATTTCAGGAAAAAAATAAAGTATTGCTCTGCTTATCTTCTGATACCCTGTTGTTGTCTTGAAATTCAGTTCTGGCACTCATGACCCCAACAGGTTAAAGGGCATGGTCCACAACAAGACTGTCTTCACTTCAGACCAGCTGGCTACCAATCCAAGGGCTACCCGTAGTCCCCCTCGTGTTTTGTAATTCACTAAAATATCTCAGAGGATTCAGAAATGGGCTATGCGTACAATTGTAGTTTTAGTATCCAGGAATCCAGGAACACTCAGGAACAGCCAATGAAGGCACACACAGGTCAGAGTCTGGGGGCCCACAAATGCAGGTTTCATGTCCTGTCCTGGAAGGAAATATTCCTCTCCTTGGAATCAGGACGTGTCACCCTCCTGGCCCTTCAGTGTGCTCACCAACCAGGAAGCTGCATTCACCTTCAGTGTCCAGCTTCTGTTGGGGTTTCATCATCTAGGCATGGCTGATTTAATCATTAGCTACATTGTTGAACTCAATCTCCAGCCCTTGTACACTCCCTCCCCCCTGCCCCAGATAAGGCTGGCTCAAAGCCCCAAACCTGTAACCATGGGTTTGGTCTTCCTAGTGACCAGCCTCCATCCTGAGTCATCTTATCTCTTAGCATAAATACAGGTGTGATCCCAAGGGGCTCACGAATAACAAAGACCCACTGGGAAATTCCAAGGATTTAGAGTCTCTCTCCCTCCCACCCAGGAACAAGGAACAAAAACCCATCAAATTCTTTATTATACAGCATCTTCCCTGGTTAGATATTATACAGGACTTCCCTGGTGGTCCAGTGGCTCAGAATCCACCTGCCAGTGCAGGGGACATGGGTTCTATCCCTGGTCTGGGAAAATTCCACATGCCAAAGAACAACTAAGCCCACACACCACAACTACCGAGCCAGCGTGCTGCAACTACTGAAATGCACGTGCTCAGAGCCTGTGCTCTGCGACAAGAAAAGCCACCACAGCAAGAAGTCCATGCCCCGCAACTGGAGAGTAGCCCCCATTTGCTGCAGCTAGAGAAAGCCCCCACACAGCAACAAAGACCTACAGCAGCCAAAAATAAATAACTTTCAATGACATCTTACAAAATGAGAAAAACATGATATTATTAAATGATGCCCAAATTCATTTGACAATGTAAGTTCTCATTCCAAGATTTAGAAGCATATAATAGGGAATCAGTGCTAGAAGAACCCCAAGAAACAAGCCATTTACCAACACTAAATAAACTAGTTCAATACATTTATAAGTGAGCTTTGTTCCAAAATTTGCTCTTATTTGGAGCTTAGAAACCCATTCTTCTAGAGATGATCTTACCCAATGGTTAAAAATGTAATAGTAATAATACACCAGTAATAATAAGGACTGGTGTTTATTGAGCTGGAAACCTGCTGTATGCAGATGAATTATCCTAGATGCTAAAAAGTATAATGGAAGAACATGGGGAGCCTTAAGTCAGAAAGAACATTACATGGGATTGTCTCTTTCAGACACCTCTAGAATCTTAACAAATGTAAGTAGTCGTTGCATTCCTGGGTAAATATCCTGAGGAAAAAAATGGTCACAGCATTGTAGTGAAAGCTAAAAGGGAGAACGTATAGGAAGATGGTTGACATAGTCGTAGCATCGAATTCAATAAATATCAAGATAAAAACTCATCCAAGGCAGAACTCTGTAGTACTGAAGTGGACATAGGACTTAGCTGAAAATAAGCATGAAATTAGAAAAAGTAATGCATTTTGCCCAAGTGCTTAAGGATGGTGAAAAGGTAGGGTTGTACTTTAGCATGTGATCAACATATAGGGTAGTTGACCTAGAGGGGTAGAATGGAGGAGGGGTAGGAGGAAGGCTCACGAGGGAGGGAATGTATGTATACTTATAGCTAATTCACGTTGTACAGCAGAAGCCAACACAACATTGTAAAGCAGTTCTCTTCCAATTAAAAGGAAATAAAAGATCTAAGGTAGTAGAGATGAACAGATACCTGATAGTAGAGACGAACACCAAATGCACAGATATAAACCAGGCACGTGTGACCTGTTGGTTTTTAAGTATAATTTAATGAAGCAAAGTAAACAAAACCTCATTTAAAAAAAGCATTACAAATCACAAAAGACTTCAGAATAGTGAGAAAAGAAAAACTAATGCAATAATTTTTAATAGTGTATTTGCATTGCCTAATATCTATGGGTGATTTAATTTATTCATTGCATAATCATTTCAATGTTCAGTGCCAAGCACTGTGCTGGGCAGAGAATACCAGATGAATCACACACAATTCCTGTGTACACGGAGTGAACAGCCTGGAGTAAAAATATTTGTGGTCACAAACTGGAAGCACAGTGCAGGCTCTCCTTTGATGAGTGGTTGAATGCATTATGACATTAAGTCATCTTATAAGAAAGATGCATGAAATGATGTGATTAACAGATTTATATGAGATATGAAAATGTTCACTACAGCTTGATGAAAAGCAAGTTCACAGAAACAGAAAGATCCTATTGTAATATATAGCTATAAATGGAAAGCCTCTGCTATCAAATAGAGAATTGTTCATTCTTTCTCATAGAGCAAGTGTATTGTGTAAAACGCTATTTTCACACTTCCAATGGATAGTGGTGAGCCAGTGGTTATGATATTATGTCCTCTTTCAGTGCCCCCGGCACCCTACCTGTAAATGAGGAGAAAGCCCTTTCTCAGTTAGCACGTAGGCTGGGTTCAAAGATGTGTAGCCCACGCCTGCTCAGATGAAGAGGGTGATTAGGCATCAACTGAGCTCTTTTCTGAGGCTTTGACCGTTTCTAGACTCATGCAATAGAGAATAGTCAACCTACTAAAAAGTAGCATTTCTCATTGGAAACGCTGTTCCTGGATTTTCTAACCATTATTTGTTCTCACTGGCCAGGTTACCCTTTCCCTACTGCTCCTCCTGTGGATCCATTTGCCAAAATCAAAGTGGATGACTGTGGAAAGACTAAGGGCTGCTTTAGGTTGGTAGATCTGTGAGTTGGAGAACTTTAAAGCTAAGACTTTGATTTTCTTCTCAAAGTAGTATTTAAATTGCATGCAGTTTACTGTCACCAGGAGCCCACACCCCTCCTAACTTCAGCACGGATGTAACCTATTTCCAATGGCCAGCCCAGGTTGCAGTCTTAAAGGCCTTGAGCTGTCTCACGCTCCTTGGCCCTAGAACTTACTTCTCTGGTTCTTCATTTATGACTGTATGCCATTGACTTGGGGGTTTAACCAGTTGGCTGTATGAAGAAGAATTACATGACGCAGAATTTGTCTCTGCTCATTCAGCACAGGTGTGGGCAGGACAGGCAATAATATTGGGTTGGCCCAAATGTTTATTTGGGTTTTCTATAACATCTTACGGAAAACCACCCAAACAAACATTTGGGCCAACCCATCAGATATGTCTAAGATTCAATTCCTTTTTAAAACAATGGTCATGACTGTGGATAGCTATATGATCCTAGCTAGTCAGTATGCACTGATTATAGTGTCCAGCTAGTTATTTCAGGTCTAGTGCCTGATTATTAGTAGTATTCTGAAAACAGCATTATAGATAGTGGCCTTCCATCTAGACAGCTCTGCTTTGCTGGGAAAGCCTCCTTTTCTTTGAGTCCTTTATTTCCAAAAACAAATTGTCTTTGAGTAAAGATTTTGATGGCCATTGCAATGAATGTGGGTGGTTTTTGTTTTTGTTTTTTTTTTTTGGTTCAGGACTCAAAAGTCCAAGGACTAAAAACTGAATATAAGGGGTTTGAGTTTTTGGATTGCAACAGTATTTCCAAGGAATTTTTTAAAATCTAGTGATACTATTATTATTGAGAAAGATAGCCAGCAAAGAATAATTCTGGTGATTAGGGGATATGTTTGAAAAGAAAAGGAGTTTTAGTGCCCTGCTGGCTTCAGGGAGACTTGCTTTCTGGCCCACTCACTTAACTTTGGTCACCCGTTTCAGCTTTTTCACTCCAGTTCCTGTGGTCTTGAGCTTACACCCCTTGCCAGCTGCTCAGGGTATCTGCCTGCAAAGCTGCATGTTCCCTGTCTCCCTCCTCCATCAGTACTTAGCAGCCTTGCATCCTATACCTTTAGATACCTTTTATTTGAGCTTAGATTATCCCACCCACTACTGTAGTTTTCAGTCATTTCTGAAAGGCAGTATTCCTAAAACTAGGGCTTACTGATCCTCAAAGGATCCACAAGTTCTCTGTAAGAAAATTTAAATTCATGTTTTCATTTCAGTGATGCTCCTTAAATGGATTAACGAATGCATAATCTGATTATCTGGATAAACATCTTACTTTAGTGTCTGAATTGTATTAGCCCCAAGTAGCTCGATAGAGCAAAGGCAAATTTTTTAAGTAAATGATGCATTCGCATCCAGTGAATATAAATAAATGAGGCATTCGTTTGGTGTCTTGTATGTATAAGGGTTTTGGAGCAGTTCAAACAGATAAAAGTGGAGGAGAATGGAGTCATGTGTAGTAGTAAAACACAAGCTCAAAATAAAGACCCCGAAGAGTACAATCAGACATAGCATGGGTGGGTCAGTAGGAAGTCAGTTTCAGCCAATGATATCATTTATCCCCTGAATGCTATGAATTTAAAAGGTCCTGATTTTGTAGTTTAATCTGTATTTAGTTTGTCCATTTTTGTTAATTGAAAATTTGTAAATGAAAAGAAATGGCAATCTAAATTATTTAAATTATTAATTCAGGATTTTTTTTTGTTCCCTAAAAGGAATCAGAAACAATTTGGTAATTGTGAATATTTGAGAAACTCTAATAAGATGTAGAAGAACCCTGGCTAGGACATGAGGCCCGTGCCTCAGCTTGATTCACTCTTCAAGTCCCTTCTCATCTCTGGAGCTTGTTTGTACATAGATAAAGAGGAGCAGATTACCTTCCAGTCTCTCCTGAGTGAAATTGTGATTTTGAGATCCCAGGTAGCAGAGATCTGATTCATATTGCTTAGCATCCTGCCTGACACAGAGATGCTCTCTTAATGTATTTTGAATACGTAGAGGAGGAAGTAGTAATACCTGTTTTGGTATATCCTGTAGATATGGCAAACCGGGCTGTAACGCAGAGACCTGTGACTACTTCCTTAGCTACCGGATGATAGGGGCTGATGTGGAATTTGAGCTGAGTGCGGACACCGATGGCTGGGTAGCAGTTGGATTCTCTTCAGACAAGAAAATGGTAAGCCACAAATAGTGGTAGAAGGTGATTTTTCTCTTCAGTCTGCTGTACCACTTTAGATTTTAGAGAATGAGTGTGGTTATGTTTCCCTAAGCACCCATGCCACTTTTAAATGGGAGAAGCCAATTCCTGGTATTTGATTTTCATTTTCCAAGCAAGTAAATTGATCACAGCATGATAGCGATTATACTAGTTATGGCTCTCTGGTTACAGGTTAAAAAAAAATAATAATTCAAGTTATTTTAAATGGAGAAGGAAGGGTTGATTATGAGAGTACAGGGTATCTCCTGGTACCTGTATTCATTAGTTAATTCCACAGTTACGCTGCAAGAGAACCCCACCAAACCACATGGCTGATAACCGTCAGCATTGATTCGTTGCTCACATGTGTATGGCTTGACTGAGACTCAGTTGCTTTTGGCTCCAGTCCATGGCATGGATTTGGGTATTGCCTAATCATTCTGGAACCAGTGGCTCCCACAGCATGTTTTCTTCATGGCAGAGGCAGAAGCACAAGAGTCATCCAAGCTCATTTCAAACCAGTGTTCACTTCACACCTGCTGGTAATATTCCTTGGCCCAGAGTAAAGTCACCCAGCCTAGCCCAGAATGAAAGGGCAGAGAAGTATCCTTCCCAACCAAGAGGCCTTTTGAAGGTGTAGATATATAATACAACAATAGGGTAGTGAAGAATTGGGTCCAGCAATTCAATAACCCACATCACACATTGTCAAGAATGCATCTGGCCCTCAGAAAGGACCGTGGCCAGGAACTGGCAGGAACCCAGGTTCCCGTCCATTCCTTACCTCTGCTTCTCTCTGTGCCTCTGCCGCGTTCTCCCCTCTTTCTTCCAGAGCCTCATCATCTGCCATGCATTGTGCCAAGGTGCTCCCCAAACAGCCACACTTTCTCAGGCCGTTGAACCTTTGCAAGTGCAGCTGCTTTTTGTATAAGATACTTCTCTTCACCTGGTCTGTTTTGAGGCTCTTAGAATGTGATGAGGGCAGCAGGAGTGGTGGGAAGGGCCCAGGGTTCAGATATGTTTTGAAGGTAATACAGAACTCCATTGAGTTTGTTTTTGGAGAGGTTGCTAGAAGAATGAGTTTCTCATTCCAGGCTGAAAAACAATGGGTCCACCTGGTAAGACTGCATGGATACTAGCCCACATCACTCATCTCCTACTTCAGGGTCAATGGAACAGTGGTTGTGTGCCATCCAATAGACTGGCTTGCAGTGCAATTGACCATTTCTTGTCCAGGAATGGATTTGCACCCACGGTGCAGCTGTTACCATTAGGGGGCTCAGAGGATGGAGGTTGAGTAAGAAGCATGCAAATTTCATGTTTGACAGTTTGCTATCTAAAGGCCTTTAAAATCTAGGTTTCTTTTTCTCTTCCTATTACTCTAAGAAGCACAGATTTAAAAATTTTTCAAAACCTGATGCATAGGGAAAGCAAAATGGAACCTCTTTGTAATAGTCATTGACTTTTTTTTTTGGAAATAATGCATTGCTATTTTCTTTATTATATTTTATTCTTTAGAGAGGTTTTAGGTTCACAGCAAAACTGAAGAGAGTACAGACAATTTCCATACACCCTGTCCCCACACATGCAGAGCCTCCCCCATTGTCAGCGTTCTCCACAGAGAGGTACATTTCTTATAGCTGATAAACACCTTTAACTTTTTTAGTTGGTTTTTTTTTTTTGACGTTAATCCTATAGACAAGTTGCAAGAGTAGGTCTGTTGCTGTTGTTTAGTTACTCAGTCATGTCCGACTCTTTGCGACCATGTGGACTGCCGCATGCCAGTCTTCCCTGTCCTTTGCTCCCTCCTGGGATTTGCTCACATTCATGTCCATTGTGCTGATGATGCCGTCTAACCATCTCAGCCTCTGTTGCCCTCTTCTCCTTCTATCTCAATCTTTCCCAGCATCAGGGTCTTTTCCAATGAGTTGGTTCTTTGCATCAGATGGCCAAAGTATTGGAGCTTCAGCTTCAGTCTTTCCAATGAATATTCAGCACTGATTTCCTTTAGGATTGACTGGTTTGATCTCTTTGCAGTCCAAGGGACTCTCGAGAGTCTTCTCTGGTATCACAGTTTGAAAGCGTCAGTTCTTCAGTGCTTAACCTTCTTTATGGTCCAACTCTCACATCTGTACATGACCACTGGAAAAACTATAGCTTTGACTAGATGGACCTTTGTTCATAAATTAATGTCTCTGCTTTTTAATTTGCTTTCTAGGTTTATCATAGCTTTTCTTCCAAGGAGTAAGCGTCTTTTAATTTCATGGCTGCAGTCACCATCTGCAGTGATTTTAGAGCCCAGGAAAATAAAATCTGTCACTGTTTCTATTTTTTCCCCATCTATTTGCCATGAAGTGATGGGACTGGATGCCATGATCTTCATTTTTTGAATGTTGAGTTTTAAGCCAGCTTTTTCACTCTCCTCTTTCACCTTCATCAAGAGGCTTTTTAGTTCCTCTTTGCTTTCTGCCATAAGAGTGGTGTCATCTGCATATCTGAGGTTACAGATATTTCTCCTGGAAATCTTGATTCCAGCTTGAGCTTTATCCAACCCAGCATTTTACATGATGTATTCTATATATAAGTTAAATAAGAAGGGTGACAATATACAGCCTTGACATACTCCTTTCCCAATTTTGAACCAGTTCATTCTTCCACGTCCGGTTCTAACTATTGCTTCTTGACCTTCATACAGATTTCTCAGGAGGCAGGTAATGTGGTCTGGTATTCCCATCTCTTGAAGAATTTTCCACAGTTTGTTGTGATCCACACAAAAACTTTAGCATAGTCAATGAAGCAGAAGTAGATGTTTTTCTGGAACATCTTTCTCTGTGATCCAACAGATGCTGGCAATAGGACCATAAACTCCTATATATATATATGTTTCACCTGTTGTTCAGGTGCTAAGTTGTGTCCAACTCTCTGGGACACTCTGGACTGCAGCACGCCAGGCTCCCCTGACCTTCACCATCTCCCAGAGTTTGCTCAAACTCATGTGCATTGAGTCGGTGATGCCATCCAGCCATCTCATCCTCTGTCATCGCCTTCTCCTCCTGCCCTCAATCTTTCCCAGCATCAGGGTCTTTTCCAATGAGTCCTCTCATAAACTCCTACATGTATGTTTCACCAAATGGTAAGTTTTTATTGTGGTAAAACATATACAACCTAAAACTTACTATTTTAACCATTTTAAAGTATACAGTTCAGTGGCACCAACTGCATTCATGGCGTGGAACCGCCACCCTCTGGTTCCAGAATGTGTTCACAAACAGTAACGTTTGCCGCACGTGCTTTCTCTCTCTCTGCTGCTGCAACTTCTGATACTACTCTGACTGCTACTACTTACTATTTTCAGTATTTTCTACACACTTGAGAGGTTAAATTGAAGGTATCATGACCGTTTAGCCCTAAATATGTAAGCGGGTATTTCCTAAGATCAAGGATATTCTTTTTCATTATATAATTTATTAAATTCAGGAAGTTTAACATAGATACAGTAGTATTATCAGATACACTGTCTGCTATCAAAAGTTGCCCTTTGCCCCAATACTATGCTTTATAGAAAATTTTATTTTACGATGCAGGGGTATGTCTAGGAACACCACTAGTTGTCATGTGTTGACATGACAATACCTTTAGTCTTCTTGATTTTGAAACAGTTTGTTAGCTTTTTCTTTTTTGGTCTTTCGTGATATTGACCCTTTTGAAGGTTACAGGCCACTTTTTTTTTGGTAGAATGACCTTCAATTTGGATTTAATTGTTTGCTCATGATGAGGTTAAGTGTCTGTGTTTTCGGCAGGACTGCTAGAGAGCTGGTGACGTCATCTGCCCTAAGTGGCACATGAGGAGACACTCAATGTCAGATATGGTGGTGCCAACTCTGGTCACTTGATTAAAGCTCTTTAATGACATTTAAAACAATTTTGGGAGAAGGCAATGGCAACCCACTCCAATATTCTTGCCTGGAAAATCCCATGGACGGAGGAGCCTGGTGGGCTGCAGCCCATGGGGTTGTTAGGAGTTGGGTGGGACTTTCAATTACAGAGGTTATGAAATGTGTATTTTGGAGTGAAATTTCTTTCTAGCAGAAGAGTTTGCCTAAGATGCACCTTTAACTTTTTTTCTCCATCATCTTTTGTGTTAGGGTGGTGACGATGTCCTGGCCTGCGTCCACGACGACAATGGCAGGGTTCGCATACAGCACTTCTATAACGTAGGCCAGTGGGCAAAGGAGATTCAGAGAAACCCTGCCAGAGATGAAGAAGGAGTTTTTGAGAACAATCGGGTCACCTGCAGATTTAAACGGCCTGTAAACGTTCCCAGAGATGAAACGATTGTCGATCTGCATTTGAGTTGGTATTACCTGTTTGCTTGGGGTCCAGCCATTCAGGGTAAGCTTACATTTTGGCATCTGGATTAAACAGCAGGCAGGCACTGCTGTGCTTGAGTCATTATTGACTAGCAGTCATTATTTACAAGAAAGTGATGAGCCCTTTGTATAACATAGGAAAAGGAGACATGATCCTGCCTTCAGAATATATTAATGGCCTTACTATACACATGAACACAGAATGGGACAAGTTATACACATGCATAGTTAAATCGAGATATACAAGATAACATATGATGAGCCTGACGAACAGGTCATATGTCTGCTACATATGGTGTATGGACTCTAATTCTCACAAAGGTCTCATTTACTTCTCACCATGTCCTCCAGAACTGTAGGAATTATCATCCTCATTTTAGAGAGCTTAAGGAATCTGCTCAGGGGATTCCCAGGTGGCACTAGTGGTAAAGAATCCACCTGCCAGTGCAGGAGACTCAAGAGACTCGTGTTAGATCCCTGGGTCGGGAAGATCCCCTGGAGAAGGAAATGGCTACCCACCCCCATTCTTGCCTAGAAAATTCCATGGACAGAGGAGCCTGGTAGACGACAGTTTATGGGGTCACTAAGAGTTGGATACGACTGAGTGACTGACACTTTTCACTTTTTTTTTTTCCATCCATTGCCTAATATGATCTTTTTCTTTCCTTCAAATTGTTGCCATCGATTGGTTGGAAATTTCATGCCTTTCTTTGCCTGTTTCTAGTTGGGAAAACATCTGGATGCCTCCAGATTTGTGACCCTTTTTCCATTTGCTTATTTCCCAGGTTACTAACAATGAATCTGCAATTATATTTTTGATTACTCTTAGTACCTTGGGAAATAAACTATGTCTTAGGCTGGAGAAATGAACTCATTTTAAATGATGGGGTTTGGAATCTAAAACGCTGAGTTTGTGTGTTGATTCTGCCCTTGGTAGCTATATCAAGCCTTTATCTAAATTCTTAACTCTAATATCTTTTTATGTAAAATGAGGACAATAATGATTTTGAATTCATAGCATTATTCTAAGGGTTAAATGAAAACAAGTATTTGAAATTGCTGGCAAGTGCTGTACCTCAGAAAGCCATCTTCTTACACCTGTGGCATCATGGCCCAGTATTCCAACCTCCCCAGCTCTGGAGACTTTGCCTGATAAACACTCTCAGCATTCTGTCGTCGTTCTCGACATCTCCAAACAACACGGACGTATTCCTACCTTACAGAGAGGCTTGGGCTTTTCCTGTCTCATAAACACTATTCTAATGCCTCTCTGGTGATCAAACCCTATCCATCCTCTTAAGGTCTCTCAAA
This sequence comes from Antilocapra americana, assembly GCA_007570785.1. NCBI lineage: Eukaryota > Metazoa > Chordata > Mammalia > Artiodactyla > Antilocapridae > Antilocapra > Antilocapra americana. The sequence continues at coordinate 3,289,069 of ML661897.1, forward strand.
GAGGATAAACTGTGAGCTGAGCCTTGAAGGGAGGATATGGAATTAGATGTCTCTCAAGAAGGGCATGAACTGGAGGTGCATGGTTAAGCCTGGGAATTCACAAAGGTGACTGATGAGCAAGTATAGGGAAGAGAGGCGAGTTTTGAGACAAAAACTCTTGCCAACCTGAGGAGTTTGGTTTGTGTTAACGAGAGCCGGCATGGACACTGGGGTAGGGGCTGGGCATGTCAAGTATGGCACAGCTTCCCTGGCATATAGTACCTTCAGAACCCTGCCTTTGAGGCCTGTTTTCCAAGGAGATCTTTGCTCTGAACTCACAGGCATGTCTCCCTCACCAGAGTTTCATGTTGGTTAATCAACAGGTCAGGCCCTTCCTATCAATTTTAGCTTATGAAGCAGCCTTTACATACAGCCTTTCCCTTTTTCCTCTTCTAACCAGCTCAAAAAAATGTTTTCCGTCCAAAGACTTGTTTGGTATCTGAATTCTCCTACTTTCGTACCACTCCATTCCACTCTGCCAGACAGACACGCAGACTTACAGACACACAGCACATCCTCTCTGATCTGGCCTGGGCAGGCTACCACTTTACATCCTATAGACTTCCATCTGCAAGGGAGTCGGTCAGGAGTTGTTAATGATCCATATATTAATATTAAAAGTATATTTGAAAAAAATAGCAGCTCTTTGAAGATTTGTCTCATTTTTCTGTGGTTTGCATGCATCATTTTAAATCTGTACCTTTTTTCTCTTGCTGCTTCCTTTTTCTTTCTTTCTTCTCAAAGGCTCTATCACCCGACATGATATAGACTCACCACCGACTTCAGAGCGTGTTGTCAGTATTTACAAGTATGAGGACATTTTTATGCCATCGGCTGCCTATCAGACCTTCTCCTCTCCGTTCTGTCTGCTTCTAATTGTTGCCCTGACCTTCTACTTATTGATGGGAACCCCTTAACCACAGTGGCAGAGCCAACAGAGTCAAAGCATTAGAAAGCTTTTAGTATATTTTTAAAAGATATTCAGTATTATTTTAGCTTCTATTATGTAAAAAAATAAAAACAAGATACAGATGATTCAGCTTTTTGGAAAAAAGAGCAAGCTTCTTTTCTAATTGGAGTGTTGTTTAATAATGACCCATACTTTTAGAAAGTACTTAAAACTTTTCTAAGCACTCATTTTCAAATGTTTTCTTACTTGAGCTTTACAACATGTCTGGGTTGGCTTGACGAAAATGATTATTGCCATCATTATTATACTGATTGGAATTTGAGATCCAAGACACTTTTTATGACTTTTGGGCCATGTGGCCTTAGCTGCTCAGTCAAATAACACAGAGCAAAGCAGAGAAAGCCAGGCTTGGAAACTATGTCTCTAAACAACCTTCACTCTTCCAACTACAGTTCAAGAGAGTTATTTAGGGTGATACTAAAGATAACTTCGCTGGATGGCCCGTGTTCACAGTCAGCCTTCTAGGCAGAAGAACTTTCAAATTTCCACAGAGCATGAAGGTCTTTAGATATTTACACAGCTCATGAGGAGAATGATGGAGGTAACAATGATATGAAAATGGTTCAGATTTATTTGAAATGTCTTCTCAATTAGTACGTAGCTAAGGGAACACAGTTTTTATTGCTGCTTGGAAAGGTTAGAAACAAAACTGTGAGTATTCCTGAAGATGTAAAATTATATTAATGATAAAAAATATGGGCATTCTTAGAATTTGGACTCTACTACCACTGTATTTAATGAACTAAGGTATTCATTTGTGGTTACAGCTAATTCTATTGTCAGAATCAACATATGTTAAGTACAATTAAATGTTATTATAATAGACAAATCATCTTAAATATTCAAGGCATTTTGATAATAAATTAACATTTTTTGGAGATTGTGGAAATTTGGAGTAGAAACCTTTTAAAGATGACATTTTTTAAATTAGAAAATGCCCCATCAAGTGAATTTACTTCGAGTATCTGTTCACATGTTCAGACTTGTAAATTGGGTTAGCCGTCAGCATAATTTATACTAATGTCTTGACTTAATGCACTTCCTTTTTTCAAAGGAACCCAAATGTTGCTTTACTCCAGCTGTCTGAGTTAACAGCCCATTTAGAGGGAAAGAGTCTATGGGTTTATGCTGCTGAGGCATTTCCATTGTAGAGTTCTGGAGTCTTCCGGCTCCCCGCCACACCCCACCCCATTGCTTTAAAGCTGACTCCAACTTTGTGGGTTTAGTGATTAAACAACAGTGGAGACTGTGACTTCCAATGCCATTCTTAGAATCCATGTCGGAGGTGAAAGGCCACTTCCCCTGTGGAAAGAAAAGGCTTTCGCATTCTTCCGGAACTGAACAAAAATGAGGAAAGCATCCCAGTTCTGTGACTGCACAATTTACCACGTGTATCCAAGGGATGCAGGAGAAATGATCCTCATTGCAGATGGAGAGAAGTCAAGTGTCATTGAGCAATGGCTTCAAACTCAAGTCATCTATCTGACTCAAGTCCCAGGCTCCACCTGACTGCAGTGGCCTCATTAAGAAACCCACCAGCCACGGCTAAGGATGTGGTTGTGTAGTGGTTGTGTAATGGTGAGGACACTGAGTATGCAACACCCACGTTGTAAATAAGAAAGCAAATATTTTTATATTTCACCCTCTCATGTATAATATTTCCTCTATAAATAGGTTAAAACTAAATCGAGACTTAAGCTAGTCTCTGTAGCAGGCAGGGAAAGAATAAATTAAGGGATTTTCCTTCTGCTTACTTTGAAGTCAGGCTAATTGTTTCATGAACTGTTTTTCCTTGGATTACCAGTTTTACATATTTGTGCTTAGAACTTTCAACGATGTCTCATTTCCATTAGTGTAAAATGAGACCCACTTTGATTACCTCCACTGTCATCTTTTGTCACCACTCCTCACCTTGCTGTGACCCAGCAAGACTGAATTGCTCTCAGTTCTTCAGACCTGATTTCTCACTTCTCTTGACACTCCCTGTGTCCAGACTTTCTCCACTGCCTAGGCATGCTGAACTCCTATGCATCTTTCGGTCACAGCATAAGTGTTTCTTCCTCCAATCCCCTGGACTAAGGAGGTTTAGGCCTCTGCCAAATGCACATAGCACACTCGGCTTCCCCATCATTTTACTCATCACACTTTCCTGTAATTGGTGGCTTGTCCTTCCTGCTAACTCCCTAATAGAGGGACTATAGCTTGTTACTCATCATTGTGACAGACACTCCTACATAGTAGGTACTCAGCAAACATTTGTTGAATGAATACATAAATGAAACTACTTCTGTGGCAAGTCTGGTTCACAAAGCTTGTATTTCACATACATTGCCAGACTGGCCAACATTTTTATATTCTTCTATGTGTGGTCATTCTTTTAGAAAACACTGAGATTTTCTCTTTTGAAACATAAATAGGAAGATCTTTTGTAACAATGCTGTTTTGCCCTGTAAAACAGAGTTCGACATTTTTAACAATCATTGTTTAGAAATGAGAATTTATAGACCAGGGATGCAAAACTGCATTTCACCATCATCTCAGAGAATCATCAATTTATGAACATACTAAGGTTAAAATTCTGTAGACTCAAATGTCATTAATTCTTACCTAGTATAGGAGAATCAACTTATATTTTATCTCTGTAGTCCTTTTTCTAACATCGTACTTGTTACAGGGGAGATACCCAGCCAGTGTATTTTTGTAAATGCCCAGGTAGCATAATGATGTTTGCTAAATTTATTTAGTGCTATTCTAAGCACTTTGCATGGGTTAACTCATTTAATCCTCACAACAACCAGAGGAAGTAGGTTCTATTATTAGTCCAATTTTACAGATGAAAAAACTGAGGCTAGGCATTTGGCATGAATTACCGGTGTTGGCTTCCAAGGTGGCACTAGTGGTAAAGAACCTGCCAACCAGTGCTGAAGATGTGAGAAAGGCAGGTTCAGTCCCTGGGTTAAGGAAGATGCCCTGGAGGAGGGCATGGCAACCCACTCTAGTATTCTTGCCTAGAGAATCCCCATGGACAAAGGAGCCTGGAGGGTTACAGTCCATAGGGTTGCAAAGAGTCATACACGACTGAAGCGACTGAGCATGTACCACTGATGGCAAGGAGTTGAGACACCATTTTATCCCATACACTTAGTTTAAAAAGGCACATGCATGTTCATTAAAACTTTCATTAAATGGAATCCAGTATCCACACTCAAATTAGCCAAGTGCTTTTTTCCCCCCAAAGCAATTTACAATGAATAGGATTGTAAATTTTTTTTTATAGTTAGATTTAGGGACAGGGGTACATTTTACTTTCTATCTTTTCTTTTCTTAAAACATTTTGATTCTTTATTTTGCCATTTTAGTGCTTTTTTTGTTATTTAAAAATAATACACAGATTGGAAAAGATTAGAATGTATTTGTCTTTAAAAGTGACTTACCTAAAACCCAGGTCTTCCAGCTTAGAGCCTAGTGCCCTTTTCTTGCTTCACTGTAGTCTCAAAGATGAATTTGCCAACATGATTTCATACAAAATGGAGGGACCATATTTAATTATCCTTAGTTGGCTTCTGTCCTTAAGGAAATCAGACAGTTTGGACAACTCAGGGGTAGATTGCATCCCACAGAGCTTTTTTACTACTGTTTCTGTAATTAAGTTTACAGTCTATATTCAGGATTTTGTGCTTAAGAGCTGTTACCACTGAGGTTGTCATTCTTAGTTCTGGCCTGAGGGTCAGCAAAGTTTTTCTGTAAAGATCCAGATGATAAATATTTTAGGCTTTAAAGTCTCTCAGCTGTTCAACTCTGTCACAGACAATACATAAGCCACTGAGCATGGCAGTGTTCCAGTAAAACTTCACTGACACAAATTCAAATTTTATATTACTTTTACATGACACCCATATTTTTCTTTAAAGACAATTTTAACGTAAGAACCATTTTAGCTTGCAGACCATACAAAAATAGGCAGCAGATTGGCCTGTGGACTGTAGTTTTCCCACTCTTGCTCTCAGCTAAATGACCCAGGTATCATGATCAATGGTATAGGATACTGCAAGTAATGTTAGTTGTTGTTATTGGGTAACTGTAAAAATATCAATGTTAGTGAGTAATTTGTAAAATAAATTAATAAATTAATTAATAAATTAATAAATTATTTGTAAAATAGTGAGAATTGATGGATTGTTATCTTGATAATGCATTCCCATTAGAACCTGCATTCTAATATGTATTTCCAGAGTTGATGTGAAAGAGAGAGCAGTAAAGTCAGAGCTGGGTGAACAGCAGTTTTATTTTGTCTAGGTTGAGGCAATCGTGAATGATTTTTACTGTGCCATTGCTCTTCATGGTGGGATTACAGTTGACCCTGAAAGATCACAAAGGCTTAGCGATACTGATACTGTCCTTTAGTGGAAAATCCACCTATAATTTAGAGTAAGCCATCCAGAATATGAGGTTCCCACGTCTGAGGCTCCTCGTATCCGTAGTCCCACACCCCAGGATGCCACCAGCCTCACTGCGTGTAGCGCTGTAGTATTTACTGTTGAAAAAGATCCATGTTTAAGGGGACCTAATCAAACCAGTTCAAACTTGTGTTGTTCAAGGGTCAGCTGTGCAATGTTTCAGACTAATGTATTTTCCTCTAGACAATTTTTAAGTATTACCTAGATCTATTACATTCATGGGATGGGAGTGTTTTACACATGTGACTATGGCATCACCTCCTGTATCATAATGGAAATACGTTTGAGAACCACCACAGTAGTCCAAACGCTGAGATGTGAATACTTTACTGTATAGAATTGCTCTGTTCTCTAAACAGAATTGGTTATGTTGAGTGAACAGTTTGATTATTCCCAGTGTGTTTGTATATACATTTGTGCATATGTGATGGGCACTGTGTTTATATATAAATGCTAAATATATATATATATATGTATGTATGTATACCATTTGAAAGTCTTTGTCAGGGTTGTTTCTGTTTCTGATCTCTTAAATACTTTAAAACTCAAGAGGTAAAACATTGTGTGTATTATAGGGAAAACTACCCTTGAGTTTATGGTAGTTTAGTTTGTAGAAAGGATTCTGGATCCTTTATTAGACTTTGCCTCCTCCACTCAACATTCTATGACTTATTAAGAATGTATTAAGTATCATTGTTGAGTTTGACTTTTCTATGCGGTTAGTTAAGAAACTAAGACTAGTGTGAACTGAGTACATGGCATGTTGATGCAGCCTATCCATGTTTTATGTTTAATTAGATTCCTTATTCATTTTATCAATTATTTGGTTCCAAGTTATACTTGGTTGTTTTTATATTTAATAGATAAGTACACATTCTTTTTCATGAAAATAGTGGCTATTAATGTGATTGTAAATATGATTAAAGATTTAAGTAATCACCAAGCTCTTTGGGATTTTTCACTTCCACTATGTGATGTTCCATTAACGTTTTCCATTTCTGCGGGATATTGGCCATTAGGCAAATAGCTGTTCCATTCCATTCTTCTGGAGAGTGATACATTCTGTAGGCTTATGGGGTGCTGTGGTGGTTGTGGCATTCACCCAGATCACCAAAGCCGTTATCTTTTCATCAGATAGAATGTCCTGACCACCTGGAAGCGTAAATGCAACTTCTCCACATGCCTTATTTCCCCAGATGCGCTGATGTGCTGGAACAATCCGGCTCCAGAAGTGTTAATAATACTTTTTTGAGACTTGTCTATCAAATACTATTTTGTAAGAACTATGCCTTTAAATAGACATTGGTGGGTTATATTTGTTTTATAATAATTGTGTACCTAATGTTCACTTGTGATTGATTTTGAGATTTATGTATATTTATAAGCCTGTCCTGTGTGAATTTTTACTCTATGATGTGTGATACCTTACTAATAAAGACATGGATTTCTATTTATGTAAAGTAATTGTAGCAATATTCCTGGATGCTTCCCACGTGATTGTTCTGCCCATCTGACATCACAAATACTCCTATCTTTAGAGGATTATGTTAGAGTTAGAATATATTACCTAGATTTAAACTTTAAAATATAAATTCTCAACATGGTTTGAAATTCTTCAGTTGATGTAATTAAAGTTTGTAATTCTTTACTGCTTTACTCGGATGCATTTTTGATTTTATGTTTGTTTGTTTTACATCCTTTCATCAGTAAAGTCTTTGTGAAGTTATAAACCTTGGAGAAGATGAGAGCCTGTCATCCTGACAAAAAATCATGTTGCAATAGTCAGGTAAAAATATTTGCAGAAAAACAACTTGCAACAGAAATCTGGATTTAAAGCTTCAGCCTCATACCTTTATCAGATAGTAAATGGAGGCCTATAATCCCATTTAAATTGTATTAGTTGACTAACAGTGCATACTAGCTCTAAGAATTTTGTTATAGACCTTAGTGGTAACTAAATCATATTGTATGTAAACAACAGTTAGTTTAGTGTTAAAGGCTTATGAGTCATCAGGGTGGCGTGGAAATTGCAGAATCCAATAGCTGAGCAAATTGAGAAACTGGGACCAGGTTGAAAAGTGCAAGGAATGTCATGTTAAGAAAGAATTAGTTATTACCACATTCTGCATTATAGGCCCTAATCCTTACCACCTCCCCAAACAAGTATTTGGTTATTTTTTGGTATTCTAGTGGTATTTATTTTGGTCTCCTGTGGTATTTATTTTGCAGTATTCTCAGTGGGTAGCTCAGCTATCAGACCTGACCCTGGCTGATGACGTTTGACTTGTAAGTTTCTTAGGGCTCAGTCCCAGGGGCAAGGGCCAGGGGGTGGGCTGTAAAAAGAGACTGCTGGAGTGGAGTGGACGTGAAAGTCGCTTGCTTTAACCAATTCAATGAATGTTTATTGAGGACTCTGATGTGCCAGTCTGTACGTGAGAAACTACACGTGGAGGACAAGAGGAAGACCCACCCTTGATTTCTGCCCCTAAGAGGCTCACATCTATTCCGGGAGTCAAATACATAAACACCGCGATCCTATCGTTTGGTGACTGCAGTGTAAGGAAATGCTCGGGTGGAGTAGGGATCCTCACTCAGCCTGGGGTAACCAGGAAAGTAGATGTAGTACTGAGGCTGAATCTTTCTTTTTTAGTACTTATTTATTTATTTGGCTGCACAGGGTCTTAGTTGCTCATGCAGGATCTTTTAGTTGCATCACACAAACTCTTAATTGCAGCACATGGAATCTAATTCCCTGGCCAGAGATACCTGTGATTACATTTAGACCCCATCCATATTATCCAGGATAATCTCCCCATCTCAAAGGCCTTAACCTCATCATATCTGCAAAGTGTAAGGAAGGTACTTCACAGGTTCTAGGGATTAGCTCCTGGGGCCACCCAAGTGCTGGAGGAAAAAGGATGAAGCAGGGAGTGGGGAGAGGTGAGGCAGGGTGAGTATGGGAACCTTCCCACACAGTAAGGAGGGTTTGAAGGGATCAGATTGTATTTTAGAATGATCACTCTGGCTACAGGGTAGAGAACTGATTGGAGTGGAGCAAGAGGGCAGATAGAGGGACCAGCTGGAGGCTGCGGTAACATCAGTGTGGCGCCAAGGGTTCCAAACAAGTATTGCTTAGGATTCAAACCCAGCAGGACTTGATTCTCAACTAAAGACAGTTTACTTGTAAATAAAAGAGGGATTAGTCTGGTCAATTTGAAATGCATCCACCATCTCCTGGTGGATAAGTCTGGTCCTGATTTGCAGCAGAAGGCTGGTTATTTATACTCTGGGTAGCCTCAGCGTTAGCTGGAGTATATTGTTGGGAACAGAGCCAAGGTAGACTAGGAATTCCAAGACCTGGTCCCTAGCTCTCATACATCAATCATTCCAGATAAAAACGTTCCAGAAAAAAATCACTTCTGTGAAGATTCGTCCTGTCCTACCAGCAAAGGACACTTACGCCAGCCATTTTTTAGACAGGCAGTTCTGGTTCTTAGTAATAATTGTTAATCACAAAATTCATCTTGTAGATGTCAATCCCCTCTACCAAACTTCCTCCTACCCTGGAAGAGGAAGGGGGAGCAATTTTGGTTGCAGATTTTTTGTAAAGGGGGATTGTGTATGTGTATGTTTTCCCCAAAGAACTCCCCAGGTTTCTTTTACTCATCTGGTCTGTTGCTGGATACCTGGGTCTCAGCTGGGTTGGTTGAAACAGTTTGGTAATTTCTTCACTGACCTTTTTAGTGAACTAGTAAACTTGTCTTTGTTGGCATGGCTTGGAAGGTCAGCTACAGCTGGATGGTACAAACCAGAAGGACAGGAACCTAGACTGGATGAACAGGAGCCGGAGGCAGGAAAGGCTAGACTCCACTCAGTGAACTGGCAGGGCTTGTGCTTTCAGTGAGGGCACATGTCTCAGCACAGGAATAGAAGAGAGAAGTAGGACCCGATAGTATCGGACTTGGTTGCATCATTCTTCTTCAGGCACTGAGATTTAAAAAAAACTTGAGTAATTTCTCATGTTCATACTTCCCAAACTCTTTTCTTCCAAACCATTTATTTACATTTTTAGCTTGCCAGTTTTATCTAGTATCAGACGCTGCATGGTTAGGTTTATTTATTTATTTTTTTAATAATTATTTATTTATTTGGCCGCACTTGGTCTTAGCACTCTGGGTCTAGTTCCCTGACCAGGGATCGAACCCAGGAGACACTCCCTATGTTGGGAGTGTGGAGTCTTAGCCACTGGGCCAACAGGGAAGCCTCTGGATGGCTAGTTTAATATAGAAAAGGCAAATATGTTTCCTCTTGTGTGCTTACTTTGTGGAGTTGGTAGTGGTTCCCTAATATGTTCTGCTAAGAAGGATTTTGAGGCTGTATCTAGGCTCGGTGAGAAAGAGTTCAGTGACTTATTAGCGATGTCTGCTATGGGTTTTGTGAAAGGAGAGTGGTAACTCATATTTGGAATCAAATGCACGTCTGTTTGCTTACCTTTTCACATGGCTTCTCCTCCTGCACTGTACACTCCTCTTTTATGTGTAATGTATGCACTGCACTGTAAGCACAAGATTTTTGTTTAAAGGATGTGCTCATTGCAACCCAGTAGATACTCGAAGACAGACATGCTGTCCTGGAGAATCCTCTCCTGTGTTTGTGCTACCTCTGGGGCTTTTATCTTGATGCCCTGGGAGTCTGTGGGTGTTGACTGCAGTTTAAGAGATGCCTCTTGGTGTCTCTAGGACAAAATGAAGAGTCACCCTGGGAACCACTGTCAGATTTTCACCATGTCCCAGGCACTGTGCCTCTGCTTTGGACACACTCTCCCATTTTATCCTCATGGCAGCCAGTGATGTAGGTGTTAGCATTTTATCAGCCAGAAAGCTTTCTGTTGCAAGAAATGTAAAACTGAACCTACATTGGCTTAAACAGTTAGGAAATTCATCAGTTCACACAATAAGCAGGCCAGAGGCAGTGTGGTCCCAGGGCCAACTTAATCCACTCTTCTGAATCTATTGCATTGTCACTGCGTTGCTGTTCCTGGATGCCCACAGAGGCTGTTCTTCCCTGAGGTGAGTTGCTATATGGGACTAAGAAAGAAAACCCAAGTAGTTTCAGGCTTCCCTGGTAGCCGGTAAAGAATCTGCCTGCAAGGCAGGAGACCTGGGTTCGATCTCTGGGTTGGGAAGATCCCCTGGAGAAGTGATAGGCTACCCACTCCAGTATTCTTGCCTGGAGAATTCCATGGGCAGAGGAGCCTGGCAGGCTACAGTTCACTGGGTCGCAAAGAGTTGGACACCACCGAGTGACTTTCACTTCACTTCAGGTAGCCTCACATTTTGGAGGATGTGCCTAAAAGCATACACTCTGTGAGTTCGAGATTTGAGTAGACTGTGTGTACTCTATTTTGTAGGCCCTACATCCCAGTATTTTCATTTTTCTCTGCTCTTAATCATAGGACTATGTAGGAGAAACATTCCCAGCATTTCAGTACTATTTCTCACAGGAAGCACAAACAACTTTTTTGAAAGGATGGTGAATCATCCCTTCACTTGCTCAGCAAACACTAAGCTTAAGCTCTGTACTATGAATGGCCCATACCCCCGCGTCTCCTGCATTGGCAGGCAGATTCTTTACCCCAGCAGCCCTGAACAAAGTAAAGAGGAAAAAGCACGGTTTAGGACTACTGAAGCAAATTATTTACAGAGTCAAAGTCCAAAGACCACTTGAAAAACAAGGACTTGTGACCTGAAACCCAAAACGGGATGGAAAGGAATCACTTTTTCTTCTACTTGAAAAATGTTTGAAAACAGAAGAGGGGTAACTTGCAGAGTTTCAAAGTACTCTCATATCGAGTACTCAGTAAAACCTTCCTCCTTCCCTCCCTTCCTCCCTCCTTTCTTTTTCTTCCTCTTACTTCTCTTCCTCCCCTTTCTCCTCATCCTCCTCGTCTTCCCCTTCCTTCTCTTCTTCTTTCCCTTTCCCCCCCGCCTCTCTTCTTCTATATAAAATGCTGTTGGAGGTGTTTTACAAGTAGCATGGGTACTAGGACCTTTCCAACAAGAAAAGACAAGCACCATGCATTGTCTCAGGGTTTCCTTTTTCTCTTCTGACACAGGAATTTCTATTATCACTCCCATGGGAAAGGGGAAATTAGGGTTGGGGGCTCAACTAACCTGATTTCAGGTCTCAAAAATGGGAGGGTGGCAGCTGGAGACTCTGACCTAGTGTTCTTTCAGGAGTTTAGACTGCTCCAGCATTGACACCTACATGGTTGTCAACAATAGCTGCGCATTAGAGTTTTCTGAAGAGCTTTAAAAAAAATATGCTAAACTTGCAGTTCTCCCCAATTTGGCATCAGGGACTGGTTTCATGGAAAATAGTTTTTCCACTGAGGGTGAGGCTGGTTCAGGCTGTAATGCAAGCAGTGGGGAGCTGCAGATGAAGCATCTCTTGCTCCCCCATGCTCATCTGCTGCTGAGCCACTGATTTTCTAATACACCCCTGGTGGGTACCAGTCCACAGCCTGGGGGTTGAGGACCCGTGTGCTAAAGGCTCCCTTGTCAGACCAATTAACCTAGTAGGTAAGAATCGACTTAGGAGTCAGACTCTGAGTTTGAATCCTGCCTCTGTGCGTAGTAGCTGTGTTCCTTGGCAAGGTACTAAATTTCTCTGAGCCTCAGTTTTCCTCATTGAGAAGTGGGGATAATAACACCATCTTCTTTGTAGGGTTGTTCTAAGGATCAGATGAGTTAATAGGAATGAGACATTTGTAACAGGGTCTGCCATATGGTAATCGCTATTTAAAACCCTACCAAACACACCAGAGCCAACACTTAATTAAATAAATCAGTAAAACTGAATATGGTAATTCGTCTTTTTTTTTTTTTCAAGTATTTCCCCACGGATTCTATTGTGCAGCCTGGGTTTTCAATCCGTGAAGATAGTGACTCTTTGAGGATTCTGCCTCCCTAAAAGTTGACATTAACCAACGAGTGAAGGGACGGTTTTGTTTTGTTTGATGATTCAGGGTGTTTTGTGGAAAGGCTGTTATCTGACATCCCTCCCCTCTCCCCAGCTTGTGACTATTAGAGCACTTGAATTGAGCTAGCATACATTGCTTTTATACCCTATTTTGGTGGGGAGAGGAAAGTTTGCTTTCTGCCTCTTCTAACACAGAGACCCCAGAAACCTGTTACCCGAATTCTGCTGGGACCAATGAACCACGGGGAGCCAAGGGGGAAGGAGCGCTCGCTGTACCCTCTGGGAGTTGGAGTTCCTCAAAGGTTGTGTACGCGTTCAGTGGTCAGCTGGGAACTACAACTCCCACAATGCCGCGTGTCGCCCGCCCTGCCTCTCTCCCGGCCTCCCGGTCCGGTCTCCCGGCGGCGGCAGCGGCGAAGGCACCATGGCCGACAACGGCGGCCCCGAGGAGGCCCCCAGCCCGCGGGGCTCCCCGAGCCGGGCGCCGCGGGTGCCGCGCGCGGTCGGGGCGGGCGGCGGCTGCGGCGAGACCCCGCGGACGGCGGCGCTGGCGCTGCGCTTCGACAAGCCCATCAAGCAGGCCTTCTACAACACCGGGGCCGTGCTGTTCGTGTGCTTGTGCTGCGGCGCCGCCGTGCTCGTCTACTTCATCCTGGAGGCCTTCCTGCGCCCGCTGCTCTGGGCCGTGCTGTGCGGCACCTTCCTGCACCCCTTCAAGAGCTCGCTGACGCGCCTGGGCCGCCACTGGCTGCAGCGCCTGCACCGCGCGCACACGCCCATCGTGCTGGCCGCGCTGCTGCTGCCCATCTGCTTCGCGGACTACGGCGTGGAGGCCCTGGGCGAGCAGGCGCTGCGCCGCCGCCGCCTGCTGCTGCTGCTGGGCGCCGGCGGCCCGCTCCTCTACGGCCTCTACAGCCTGGGCAGCTACCTGGGCGTGCAGGTGCTGCTGGCGCACGCGGGCGCGCTCATCTGCCGCGGGCTGGACTACTTCAACAGCCTGTGGGTGAGTGGGCCCCGGCCGTCCCGCCGGGCACGCGGGTGGTGACCTTCAGCACACCCCCAGCTCGCTGGGGTGCAGTCCTGCTGCCCCTCGGCACGGTGCAAGGGCGGCCAAAGGTCCAGACCTGAGCGCGCAGGCAGTGTCCGTCTCCACCTTCCTTCCCGTGCACCCGAGGAACTTGGCGCCCTTGCTTCCAAAGAGAGGACGGGTGTGGTTTGAAACCGTCTCCCCGTTGGGGGGACATGTGCCCTGTAGGGAAGCGCAGCGCGTCGGCAAGTGGACAGGAATTTACTCCTGGTCTTGGAGAGGGAGTGCTCAACATCTTCAGTTCTGCCTGCCCACGTGGGACTATCCTGGAAGAGACCTTAGAGATCCTAGTCCAATCTGGCATCCTACAGCCAGAGACGTGACTTCTTACCAGGCTTGTTGGGGACAAAGAGGGGACTGGTTGACGCAAGTTTCTCAAGTCCTGGAACAAATCTTTCTTAATAGTTCAGAGCGGCCTCTCAGTTCAGGTGATTTCCATATACTCTGTGCCAGACACCTAGGTTCAGAGCCCCCTGGGCCTGTCTCTTGACACAGTTCTCTTCTTGGGAACTCCTTATGCCTTTGTGCAGGGATTGCTCAGCGACATTACATCTCCTCCCACCTGGATTTCTTAAGCAGACTGAGTGAAGGAAAGGCATATTTGTGATTTCTGGATCATCCTGAGCTTATTCTTAGATCATCAGGGAGTTTTAGAGTTGGAAGGAATTTCAAGGATAATCTGGTGACAGGTTTCCTAAATCAGGCCACATTGTAGATCCGTTAATGATCCAAACATTTCACTTTGTTATTCAGTTGCTCAGTTGTGTCAGACTCTGTGACGCCATGGACTGAAGGCCAGCCTTCCCTGTCCTTCACTATCTCCTTGAGCTTGCTCAAACTCGTGTCCATTGAGTCAGTGATGCTGCCAAACCATCTCATCCTCTGTTGTCCCCTTCTTCTGCATTCAGTCTTTCCCAGCGTCAGGTTCCTTTCCATTGAATCGGCTTTTCACATCAGGTGGCCAAAGTTATTGGAGCTTCAGCTTCAGCATCAGTCCTTTCAGTGAATATTCAGGGTTGATTTCCTTTAGGATATTTCACTGGGGATGACAAAAAATAAGTGGATATTTAATGTAGAAGACTGCTATTTCTTAATAAGCAGTACCATCTAAAAATAAATTTATTCACTTTTGTCTCTTAAGTGCACCTTGATTTCAAGTTGCAGAAGAATTCCCTTTATCTGTCAAGCAAGGTTATAACTTGCCTGAAGTTATTGGTAGAGTTGGTAAGTGATACCAGAGCTCCTGTCTTCTCTAGCTCTATCAGTGCAACTTCTCAGTTAAAGTTAAAAGTTGATTATGTTATTAGGTGCTGGATTTTGTGAGGGATTTAAAAGGATTAAGGTACAGGCTGTGTTCAAGGGATGTGTCATATGTGAGCATATTCTCATGGAGATGACAGACACACATCTAAATGTTTATTTCCCACCAGTTGTGGGCCAGCAAGGTATTGGGAAGCACCTCATCCATAATTTTGGGACGCTGCCTGTGTGTGCAACTGCTTCGTGATCAGATAAAATCCTTGGCCTCCAAGAAACTTGTATTATTTCAATTGTGATAGGAAGGAGAGGTGTGGAAGCACCCTCTTTCACTTCCTGGGTAGATTGTCAGGTGAGCATGATCCTAGTGTTACTTTGCTCTTTATTGTCTTCTTGCCTGCCACTCTCCAAGAGAGGTTTCTGAGTCCCGAGACTGATTGTCCCAAAGGCACTCAGACTTTGAACAAATCCAAGGTTCACATTCATGGAGCAGCAGGTAGATGTTACTTCTCCTTTACCTTGTTGTTTTAAGTTCAATTAAGTTGATTGAATGCCCCTTGCATAAAAGGCAGAATACTATATGCTGTTAAGAAATATAAAGATTACTCTAACTTGGTTCCTATCCTCAAGAAATTCAATTTTGTCAAATTCAGACATACTTATAGATCCTGCTAACGTTTTTTGAGTGTTACTTTAGGCAATATCGAATAGGGTAAACACCAAACTGTAAGAAATGAGGACTAAACTGTAAGAAATGAGGAAAGAAAGGCCTAACATATATGAACTCTGTATTTTCATAGTGAAGTTAGAATTGAATACATGGGTACATTTGATGTGACTAATGGAAACTGGGGCATTTGAGCCAGTCACTCACAGATAGTGGAAAGAGATGAGAAATTGAATAATTGTGAAAAAGTGCCCGCAGCTTAATGTATATAGCTGTGAATATCTTTTTACTGAAGATACACCCCTTCCTTATATTTTATTTACATAATTTTTGTATGGGTTGTGGATTATCAGAAGAGAAGTAAGGACCAAGATTAGCTAGATTAGAAGAGGGGAAGGAAGGTAAAGGCAATTAATTGTTTTAGCTGATTAGCTAAAGTGATGGGAGGAAGGGATAAAAATCCCATTATAAAAGGTACAGAATGAGTTAGTTAGAAGAGAGTAGGAACTGGTTGGGGGGCTTAAATTGAGGGAGTAGAGCCTGGAGGTTGATCTGAGTTGGAGAGGAACTTATGGTTGTTTCTTGAAGCACTCCTTAGGAGCAGGTGGTTGGATGGGGGTGAGCTAAAAGTTAAAAGTGTACCTGGGAAGTAGAGACAGAGAGTCCTCAGCTCTGTCCCAAGTGCTGATTAAGGCCTGACATGAGGTGAAAGTCGGTCATGTGGCCGGGCAGCTTGCCCTCTTTCTGACTTTTCTATCTCATAGTTCACAACGGTTTGGTTTTGTGAGCCCAAGCAGGGCTGCCTATGATTGAAAAAAAGAAGAGTCTTAGTGCTTTCTAGACAGCTTGAAATTTGAGCTGTTGCTGCTGAGAAATATGGATGGGAGAGGTACGGATGGGCGAGGTAGAGAGAAAAATGAATTTAAGCAAATCTACATTTTGGAGAGCCTACAGTTCATGCATTTAAGATCCAGCTTTTGAGCATCTGCCAGGTAGTGGTAGGCACTTTCATGTGTTATTTCACTCTCGTGATAGTCATGTGAAGTCAGAGGGATGAATTTCATAGGTGGGAAGATTTCGAGATTGATCTGTTCATTTGGTAAATGGTACTTACTCAACAGACCTATCAGCAGTTGAAGGCCCTTTGTCATCAAGACCTTCACTAAAAATTTTAATACGTTTTCCTCCAGTATGTTGTGGAGGAACACTTAGTTTAATTTTTTTTTTTTTAGTGCCAATTGATTTTAGTTATTAGGGAGAAAAATAGAAGAATATCAGGGTTGGACTACCCACACATGTTCCCCCAGAGACCTCTGAATTCCTGTCATTTAGAAATCTTAGTCGTCTCTCTTTAATCCTAATACCTGTTCATTTATTTCCAGGTCCTATCCCGTTTTCCTTTGTAGTGTCTTCAATACCTATATTTTCCTTTGTTACCGCTTTATCCTTCCCATTCAGTTTCTATTCCCCTTACTTTGGGGTTCTTTCAGTCTCCTAGCTCTTTTCTTCTCTTAGTACTCCATCCTACCTGCAAGTGGAATATTAATCATTTATAATATGGGCAATTGTAAAAAAACAGTTTCAAATATGGTATTGACTTAGTGGTTTCTAAACACTGGGGGAAAAAAAAATAATCAACTATTGCACCAGACTCAGGTATAACTCAGTCCTTCGGGTCCTGGTCATCTTTGCTTGGTGTGGAGCTATCAAAATAAATCTAAAAAGCTAGCCTTCCTGCTCCACCATTTTTCTTTGCTGGGAGTGTTTTGGGTGTTCCTGTCTCCTTTAGTTCAGAATTGTTAGAACATTTGAAGACATTTACAGTTTTTGCAGTAGTAATGGATTTGTTTTCTCCATGGCCTCTGATTGCATTGTTTCCATTTTACTTTATAAAGAAGCATGATGTGGAAAGAACAGTGGCTGAAAGACAGGAATGTAAATTCTAAACTGAGCTCTGTCAGTAGCTTGCTTTGTGACTTTGAACAAACCAGGATCCATCTTTGGACCACTCAACCGTAGTTGTGTGAAGTGTTGGCTTACCTTGTGAGTGAGTGAGTGAAGTCACTCAGTCGTGTCTGACTCTTTACGACCCCATGGACTGTAGACTCCCAGGCTTCTCTGTCCATGGGGTTCTCCAGGCAAGAATACTGGAGTGGGTTGCCATTTCCTCCTCCAGGGGATCTTCCCTAACCCAGGGATCGAACCCAGGTCTCCCGCATTGCAGGCAGACACTTTACCCTCTGAGCCACCAGGGAAGCCATTATCTTGAATGATGTCTAATTATCATCCTCGTTTTAGAGAGCTTAAAGAACCTGCCCAGGGAATTCCTAGGTGGTGCTAGTAGTAAAGAACCCACCTGCCAATGCAGGAGACATAAGAGACATGGGTTTGATCCCTGGGTTGGGAAGATCCCCTGGAGCGGGGCATGGCAACCCATTCCAGTATTCTTGCCTGGAGAATACTGAAATGGACAGAGGAGCCTAATGGGCTATAGTCTGTGGGGTCACACAAGAGTCGAACACGATTGAAGTCACTTAGCACACGTGCAGGGTTCCTGGATATTCACTTTTACAGAACCTAAGACTTTGGTAGTACTGCCAGCAAGGCTCTTTGGGATTGTACATTAGCCAGCTGTCCAGGCCTACTCCATTCCACTTATAGGTGTGTTTTGCTTGCCTGGCAACAGTAAGGAGAAAAGTTTTCCAGTGCTTAGGTTCTTTCTCACATAAGGACTTTGATTATAAAATATTCTTGACTCTTAAGTTGCCACATCATGAAGAGAACAGAGTTTTCAAATTAGAATAAAACAGTTTTAAAGGAGAATGAAGTATCTGAAACAATGATCTGATTAGGGCTATGATTTGACCATGCATGCTTGCTTGTTAAGTTGCTTCAGTCGTGTCCGACTCTTTGAGTTTCCTTTAAAAAATCTGAAGTATGCGATCTCTCATTTTTTCTTTGCTCCTTATGAATACAGTTAAGAAACAAAAACTTGTTAGAGACTGGAAGTATCATAGGCTTAAAATCTGAAAGCATATCCTCTGTGATCCTCTGGTTCAGCTTCTCACTGAGGGAACATTCTACTACTTGGTCTTCCCAATCAGCTTTTGCTCAAACTTTTAGTGATAGTAGCTTATTTCCTTTTTAGGTTTGTTGTTGTTCGGTCACTCAGTTGTGTCCGACTCTTTGCAACCCCATGGACTGCAGCACCAGGCTTCCCTGTCCATCGCCATCTCCCAGAGCTTGCTCAAACTCAGGTTCATGGAGTCAATGATGCCATCTGATCATCTCAATCTCTATTGCCCCCTTCTCCTCCTGCTGTCAATCAATTTATTGGGAAGATTCATTATATTAAGCTGAAATATGTTGCTTCCTGATTTCCGCCTGTGATTTCTGCTCTCAGAACTACAGAAAATTGTCTGTTGCCTCTCAGATGACATTTCCCCAGCCATTTGAAGATAGCCGTTGAATCTTGTTATTTCCTTCTCTTTCCTAAGCTGAACAATTCCCCTCCCCCAAACCTGTATCTGTATCTCCTGTATTGTAATTTACATTTCTTTTTGCATTCTGAATTTTATTGCCCAGGTGGTTTGATAGTGCAAGTCACTGAAACACTTTCCTTAATGTACTTTTAATAGGCATTCACACCAGTTATACTTCTGATGAGCTGTTCTCTTCCCATTCTGTATTTGTATAGCTGAGTTTTGAACCTAAAAGCAAAACTTTGCATTCCTCTCTATTGAATTTAATCTTACTTGGTTAGCCCATTGTTCTAGTTTCAGGGTATCTTTTTGAATCATTTATATTCACTATTCCCTACTTTGTGTAATCTGCAAGTTCAACTAATACGCCTTCTAGTCTTTCACCTAAATTACTGACTGCATGTTTAATAAACAGGGCTGATTATGCTTGTGTCACATACCTCTGAAGACTATTCATTTGCCGAGGATCATTTTTAAAGAAAATTTCAGCAATTTGTAGTCATCAAAATCAATTGTTTTTGTTTTCCCTTGTGAATCCTAAAGCAGCTTTTCCTCTTTATTTCTCTGGCACTACCCTTTTTTCTCCTTAATGTTAAGAAAGTAGATTCTGGACCCAAATCCCCAGGTTCTCATCTTGACTTACCTCTTAGGTGTGTTACCTTGGGCAAGTCACTTCTTTGAAGTCTCACTTTCTTTCATCTCTCAAATGAGAATGATAGCGGTACTTATTTCCTGGGGTTATAAGGGTTAAGTGAGTTGATGTATGTAATGTGTTAATATAGAGCAAGGCCTAGCCCATGGTAAGTGCGGTATAAGTGTATTGTTGTTACACATAGATTTTGTTCTGAGCTCTACCAACGTATCTCAAAATTCTCTAAATTCCCAGGGTTAAATCTGTGTGGTCCTACAATGTTGAACTTCTTTGAGGCAGGTGTAGGCTCATTTCCCATGTGCTCATACATCTGGGACTTTGGATCTCTTTCATGTTTCATCTTACTAGTTGCTTGAAGAAGAATATTTTAATGTCCTTTTCTTTATAAAAGAATTAGTGCTTATTAAAGACAACTGGGAAATTACTGAAAAAGGAAAAACAAAATCTTCTCACCTAAGTACAACTTGTTAGTACATTTCCTCCCCCCATGAAATAGATATAATCCTGTCATATGCATTTATTGTATTTTGCTTTTTCCTTAATAATATCTTAGGAATATTCTAAGTTATGTAGTCTTTATTTTAAAAAGCCTGCTTTAATGGTTGCATAACATTGCATTAAGTGAATCATTCAGAGTTAACCATGTCTCAGTTAAGCCAGTTAAACTTCAGTTTATTAATTTTTCAAGGTCCTAAATTAGACTATGATGAGGTTCTCTACATTTTACCCTTTTTCAGAATTTATCATTATTTAGTAAGGCCCCAAAACTGAATTCTCAAGTCTGAAGCTATAAACATATTTTAGACCTAAAGAGTATTTTGACAAGAGATGATCAAAATAAAGTAGGTAGTTTTTTTCTGTCTTTTGTAGTAACCATTTCAGTTCCTTTTTCTTCATTCTCTGGGTTACAGCTTAAAGTCCTTTTTTGTTTGTTTGTTTTAATTTGTCTATATTTTTTTCATGGTTCAAGTTATTTTAATAAAATGCTGGTACTTGCGTTTGTTCTAGCTTTGTGTTATTTCCATCTTTTGTGTGTGTTCTATTAAGATATGAGGTTGTTTGAGAGTTTCTGGGTCAGCTACATTGATGGTTTGTGAGTACTTAGAGTCATTTAGTTTTAGTGTAGGAAAAAACTGAGGAGGGGACTCTGGTTCACCTGTTCTTCTGTTCTCAAGTCTTCCTGGTTCCTCCTCTGGTAGTATTTTGTTCAGCTATACTTCCTCAACTGTGTGTAACTCTGGACTAGGTTTTAACCATCTCTTACCGAGGTTATTTCAGCAGGGTCACGCTTCAGCTGCCTGCCTTCTTTTTAGCTTTCAAAAAGTTCTTTTCCTGGTAACAAGCCTATTTTCATAGGTTGTAATTGAATCTTTCAGCCCGCTTCTTTTTGGAAAGCTTCCCTTCTTTCTCTCTCTCGTTTTTGGCCATTGTGTGAGGCTTTCAGGACCTTTGTTCCCCAACCAGGGATCGAACCAGCTCCCCTACCGCTGTTCCCTTCCAGGGGTGGAAGTGTGGAGGTCTAACCACTGGACCGGCAAGGGAATTCCCACTTGTTTCTTCTTTTGTAAACATTCGTCTATAGAGAAAACGTTTAACAATTCCACAAGGTAAAGCTCTTAATTTAAATCCATGGCTTAAAAATTGAGGGTCTGAAGTATCTTTATGCATGCTGTAGCTTTTGAACTTAAATGAAACTATATTTATGTATTTTTTGTTACAGATATTTAATATCACTGCATGGGACTTCAAACCTGTTTATTTCAAAATGTGGTTTATCAAGGCAGAGGAGGACCTGTGCCCTCTTCTGTTCACACCGCCAGCCGTCATCCATGTTGTTCCCACAGCTCTCATGCTATGGGCTCGCAAGTTTTGTATAATTGTTTGTTCATTTCCCATGTATATATTTTACAGCTGTGTCTGTATTTCATTTATTTAAGATCTGGACCTTGGTAGTTGGCTATGTGTTGGCTGTCTCATTCAAGTGGAATGCAAGCACTGAGCGCTACTTGAGAGCAATGTCAATTCCTGTCTGGATTATATTGCTTTTTCATTTAGGTGGGTCTGGTTTTTTTTTTTTCCTAAGAAAGTCTAGCTTAAGGTCAGCAGTGGCTGACCATGTGAGTCAAAGCGAATTTTTTGAAGTTTTGTGCGTTGCATTTAAAATTCTTTAATCGTTTGAAAATGTTCTAGCTTAAACAGTCATTAATCTTGAATGAAAATGTTATACTTTAAGATGTCTACTTTTAATTATATGGAATGTCCATTTTCAAAAAGTTCTTTTAAGAATAAATATTGATATAAAAGTAGAACACACTTGGGCTATCAAGGAAGATATAGATAAGCAGTCAAAAGTGATAAGAGGTACTCAGAATCATGTGAGAGGAACTATTAAGGGAACCAAAGATGTTTACTCTCCATAAGAGCAGAGCACTGTGGCTTTAGGGGAGGGGAGAGGTGGAGATGGAAAGATATCAAATATGGAAACCTATTTCACGTATTTGAAGAATTCTGTGAAAGAGTGGCTTAAACAGATCTCTCTTACCATTTGGGGCAAGTGTCAGAGCAAGGAGTGGCTTCAGAGAGATGCGACTCAAAACATTAAGGATGATCAGTGTAAGAGCTGTTCGAAGTAGTGAGTTCCCTGTTATTTGAGACTCTTCACTGTTAGCCAGGAGGCTGCTAGGCTGTTGTAGAGTGATTTTTCAGGGATTGATTTAAGTCTTAGTATATGGAAACATCAAGTTCTAATTTAAAAACAAAATTCAGTAACCTAGAGTAGTAGATAGCCTATTAGAAGTAGTTTTTAGAGCTGCTTACTGTTAGGAAAAAAACTAGAGTTGATTGGAAGTATGTCTTTGCTCAGAATCTGATAAGGAACAAAGCATACCTTTCTAGCTTGCTGACTTGGAATGCTAAAGGAATTTCTCAACGAGATCCCCTAATATCTGTTGGGATTCATTTTGAGTTTGGGGAAGGTAGAGGAGGGAGACTGGCAGGTATGTTCCTAAGGCTCTAGACCAGCTCAAGGAAATGCAAATGGCTTTTGATCCTTGGCCACTTGTTAGGTTAAAGCTTTTTGCCTTGCTCCTGTGGGCCATTCCACTCTTGAGAGGTAGAATTCACACCCAGCTATTTTCAGGAGTACAAGTCAGACACCATGACTTAAGGTTCTGTGCCTGATGTAGGTCATTCAGGGGTTGGGGGGTGGGCTTGATGGTCTTAAACTCTGAATGTGCTTTAGAATGGACTTGATTCCTCAGGAAGCATGTCCCTTAAAGGTAGACTGGCACATTCTCATTCTTTAGAGCAGGGCTGGATTTCCTGAGAGGAGCCCTGAATTGAGGTTTCAGCTGTCTGGTGGCCTCTAAAAAATTTTTTTTCTCTGTGAAACTATTTTGTTATTCACATATTTTGCCTAATTGTTCCGTCAGTCTACTAAACTAAGTCTTTTAAAGGCAAGTGCTAGGTTTTTATTTCACTAAACATGTTGATTCTTCATAATTTGCAGCATCCTTGGCTGGCTCATGGAGAATTCCAGTATTCCTGGTTATTGTTTTCCTGATGTCTGTGGGCACCCTCTATGAAAAACAGAATGGAAAAGAGTCTTCTGGTAAGAAATAGGGCATACTGTTAATATTATTCTTAAGAAGTATTTGGGAGAGTAACTTTATTTTAAAAACATGCTGTGATGAACTGCTTTATTTCCGCAGTGTTTTCTGAACAGAAAATGTTTGTTTAAAATATTTTAGATAGTTAAAACATGTCCCAACCCCCCTTTTTGCATTTTTAATTGAGGTGTAATTCATGTAACATTAAAGTTAATCATTTTAAAGTGGCATTTAGTACATTCCCAATGCTGTGCAGCCATCGCTTCCATCTGGTTCATTTTTGTCACCCGACAGGGAAGCCCTATGCCCATTAAGCAGCTAGCCATAAAGTTAGGTTATTTATTTGAGATTTTTTTTTTTTCTGTAAACTGCCCTCTTAGAAGTGCTTTTGTATCCCGTAAGTTTTGATGTGTTGTATTTCCATTTTCTTTGGATCAAGATACTGTTTGATTTACTCTTCGATACATTGGTTAACCAGAAATGTGTCATTTAATTTCCACATGTTGTGTTCTATCTAACAAACCAGTGCCAGATCCAAGGTTATGAATACTTGCAGCCCCTGTGGATCGTGTATCCTGCAGCTTGCTGAATCTGTTTATTAGCCTGAATGGTGTTTGTGGCTCCTTTAGGATTTTGCACATGTAGGCTTCACTTCTGTTCTAATTTGGATGCCTTTTATTCTTATCTTGGCCTAATTGCTCTGGCTGCAACTCCCACCACAACACTGACTATACCATCTTGTTTTAAACATTATTTTTGAGAGACCCTGGTTGCAAGTGACCTTTATCTAGACTAGTATACTAATCACAGGGCTATTTGTGGCACTTCCGTGTATTTGTGCAGCTATTTTGTAGAAGTTTTTAAAATTAAATCACCTTTTATTATTTTATTTGATAGTTGAGTGATGTCTGACAATTGTAAAACATCTTTTGTCCATAAATATTTGTTTAGAATTTTATAATAACTACCTGAAACAAAGAGATTTTACTTATCTCTGTGACAGTGGAAACTCAGATTCTATTTTATTTTTGTATTTTTGCTATCTAAGTTTTCTTTTATCCCACCTGTCTTCCTGTGGTTATCTGTCAAAGTAAACTTCCTGTTTTGGCAACTACTACAGAAAGTTTGATGGTTTCCACCCGTTCCTCTGATAAGCTTGGTCTCCTTTTTTCTCCTTTCCCCTAATAGTGATTCAGACAGCTCTGATTAACCCCATGACAGTTTTTTCCTTTTTTTTTTTTCTGGCATTTTTTTTTTTCTCAATTGAGGTATATTTGACATATATCATTATATTAGTTTTAGGTGTACAACAATGGTTCCATGTTGTATATATCACCACACTGAATCTAATTAACATCTGTCATCTTATGTAGTTACCAAACTTTTTTTTGGACGAAGACTTTTAAGACCTACTCTCTTAGCAACTTTCAAATCTATAGTAAGGTAGATTAACTTTAGTTAGGTAAGATCAACAGTAGTCACTGTGCTGTACATTATATCTCTATGACTTATTTATTTCATAACTGGACATTTGTACCTTTTGACTCCCTCCACTCATTTTTCTCACCCCCTACCTCCAGTTCTGGCAGCCACCAGTGTGTTGTCTGTATCTGTATCTGTGAGCTTGCTGTTTGTTTTCTGATTCCACATATAAGTGAGGTCATACAGTATTTGTTTTTCTCTAACTCATTTCACTTAGAATAATGCCCTCAGGGCTCATCCATGTTGTTGCAAATAACAAAATTTCATTCTTTTTTATAGCTGAATAATATTTGTGTGTGTGTGTGTGTGTGTGTGTGTGTGTGTGTGTGTGTGTGTGTGTGTATCACATTTTCTTTCTTTCTTTTCATTAGTGGACCCTTAAGCTGTTTCTGTATCTTGGCTATTCTAAATAATGCCACAGTGAACATGGGGGTGCATGTCTTTTCGAGTTAGCATTCTTATTTTCTTCAGATATATACCCTAAAGTGAAATTGCTGGATCATATGATAGTTCTGTTTTTACTATTTTGAGTACAGTTTTGTTGTCTTGACTGCTTTTGTCTCTCGGGCTAAGTAAGTGTTGTATTGCTACTATATGAGTAAAGTAGGTCTAACCAAGGGTTTCAGATGGTCTTTCTCTTGAGTACAAATTCTAGTCAGCGGGTGATGGCAGCCTAGGGAGCTGTGAGCACAGGGTTTCTAAGACCCAAGTTTTGAGCTTGGGAAAATATACTATTTGTGTGATTATTATTCTCCCCCATAAACCTAGGTAGTTGTTTGCCAGTCTGCAAACCAGATTTCTGGTATTTGTATCCTAGCCTGTTGCAAGAAAGGAAATCACGGACACAGAAGAATGTTGAGAGCAGATTTGGAAATGTCGGTTTTCCTTGTTTTGTTCACTCATTCCAGCCTAATCAAGAGTAGGTTATTCTTGATTTAGAATCCTTTTATGGACTTCTAGTGTAGATAATCCTCATCATAAAATACATTTGTATGACTTTTTTTTTAAATTGCTGTATTTTTTTCCCCTCTTGCCCCTAGAGCCTTGTTTTTTTAGGCATCAGAACTCAGGCCATTTTGGGACAACCTTTCCCTTTTTTTATAGTCCATTCCCTCCTGTAGATGTCACTGTAATACAGTTGGGCGTGGGGATGCCTCAATGTACTGCCAGCATGTACGTTTCTTCCTTCTACTGTCCCGTTGTAGGACTTGCTCTTGTACCCTTGTCACCTCTGTAAGCATTTTTCTCTGTGTCTTCTGAGCTTTGAGTCTTATGCTGCTTTACAATCTGTGGTTCTCTGGATTCACAGAATTAATCCTTTGGATGTCACCAGACTTCAAAGCATGAATTTGTTTAGGGCCCAGATCCAGAAAACTCTTCTTGTGGACCATTTCTGAGTTAGTTTCAGTGGTTCTTTCTGAGCCCAGGGGCCCTACTCGATGCTTTTTTTCTTAGACCTTGATATTAGTTGATGTTTTCTTAGACTTTGATATTACTTGATATTTTCTTAGACTTGGATATTATTTGATATTTCTTGGAACCCCAAGATAGCGTAGGGAAAAAATGTTAGGTGTCTATCGTACTTTCCAGTGTAGTATCTTTTTTAATCCATAAACAAAACAGCCCCGCTCCCCAACCTTACAAAATGAGCATCTACATTTTTTCAAGTGAAGACATCTAATAATAGGTTAACTGATTTGTCCATGGTCCTGCAGGTGACCCCTTGAGCTAGAATTTGAATCCAGTTCCTTGGCTTTCACCTGCTCGCAGCGTTCTTTCCTTTCATCTTTGACAGTCATCAGCCAACCTGAAAAAGTATCGACTGATAACCAAGTGCTTACCTCTCTTGCTCTCAGTTGTACTTGTCCATTCCTTCAGTCTTCATGTTGGCCCCAGTGGCTCACTGCAAGTAGCGCCTAGCTTCTCTGCCTCTTGGGTCTCTGAAGTCTGACTTGGCAGAAGCCTGGAATCCAGCTTTGGTGTGTTCCCTGGGCCTGTGAGAAAAGAGGACATGAGCAGTATTGTCTCCTGTGGATGAGGCCCTGTTAGGCTCTCTTTTCATTGTCTTAGTGCTCCATTGTGATTAGTATTCTATTTGTGGGACTTCCCTGGTGGTCCACTGGTTAAGAATCTGCCTTGTAATGCAGGAGACGTGAGTTCAATCACTGGTCACGGACCTAAGATCCTACATCCTGTGGGGTACCTAAGCCCATGCTCTGCAAGTAGAGCCTGTGTGCCACAACTAGAGAATCTGTGAGCCCCAAGAAAAGATCCCGCATGATCTAACAAAGATCCTGCAGGCTGCAACCAAGACCTGATGCAGCCAAATAAGTAAATAAATACATTTTTTAAAAAGTATACTTGTTTTACTGGAGATGGAAATGGCAACCCACTCCAGTATTCTTGCCTGGAGAATCCCATGGACAGAGGAGCGTGGCAGGCTACAGTTCATGGGGTCGCAAGAGTCGGACATGACTTAGTGACTAAACCACCACCACCATACTTGTTTTACAGATGAAGAAAGTTGGCCGTTTACAGTGAATGTGAGAAGTGCTTCTACAGCAGCTAGGCAGACAAGCATAAGATGTATCTTTAATACCTGGACACTCAGGATGAGAGGTACAGGAGTTACACCTGGGCCTGCTCCTCCTGAGATTGCTCATTGTTTACGAGTGACCACAAATAATCTTGATAAGGACGCCTTCTTTGTTGCCTTGTTTGGGATAGCATGTGATATGAAGAAACGAGTTCTGTCCAGTTAAGCCAAAATTGGAAAGAGAAAAAGAGCAGACTAAATTTTCTTACTGCGTATCTCTCCTTCCTCAATTCAGTTACATAGACCTGGAGGTACTCCTAGTGGTCCATATCCAAGCCCCCATTACAGTGAAGTGGTACTAGAAGCCATTGAAGAGGAGATGTGTTTTTCCACACTTGTGAAGGAAACAGAAGCCGTCTGCAAGGGGAGCTTTATTACATGCTGGGAAGAGTTTGCTTGCTATAAAGGGCCTCCTTCCAGTAAACATCTTTGGAGGTATTCCCGGAAACTTCAACGAGGCCTGTGAAAGAGAACAAATTAGATCAAGTTTCTCCTTATTTAGACCAGCTTCCAAATTTATTTCCCTCTATTATTAAAAAAGCAGTTATTCTTCCCATTGTTGATTTATCCATATCTACAGATATCTGAACATGTGATGTTTTTCTTATATACCAGACTATGAGTTTCTGTCCCCTGGTGCTAGGCTGCTAATGTGGGTGGCCTGCTTATTTAGATTTGTGTGGGTTCCTGCTCTTCGGGCCTGCAGTTAATACTGAGCCAGCCCCTGGGTGGATTGACACTTGAAACCTTGGATGCTCTTTCCTTTCTTTGTTTATAGTCCTTGGGTCTCAAGATTATGTTCCCTCCGTCTGAGTGCTTATTTTTAGCTGGGGCTTTTTTCCCAGTACATGACTGCCTAGATTCTCAATCCTGGCATTCTTCTGTCTAGTTTATCAATTCTCTGCCCAAACCCTTGGGGTTTTTGAAGTGCAGAAGGATATTACTAGACAAAAGTCATTACAAGTACATATCTATTTGATGAGTAAGAGCAACTGCCAAATCTTATATCCATAATTTTTAAATCTGTTGATTTTCTCTGTGTGCTATTCCTTTTGTTCCTTTGTGAAGTTTCAGGCTTTCTGAAACTTTGCTAAGTCATTTGTGTATTAACTAAGATGATACTGCATTGTTTTCATTAAGTTAGCTAAGATTTATTAAATATTTATTGTGTATTTATTGTGACATCCCCGAGTTGAAGAGTTTTTAAGCCATAGTTGTGAGGATTTAATCTGTTGGTCTTAGCTTTTCCTCAGGCTTTTTAGTGCCAATTGTATGTAAGATGTTTTGCACAACTCAGTGTGGAGATCTAAAAATGTAAGGATAAGACTTAAGGAAATGGCTGTAATATAAAGCAGAATGGGGATGAGAGGTACAGGCAAATACTGTAGTAGTGCTAGTGGCTTTGCTTGTAGTTTATCCTGTTAAAGCCAACAGTTTTGATATATATGATGGTGACGCTAGTATCATTTGTTGAGTCAATTTCTGTTAAGTCCTGCCTACCAGGCATTGTTCTAAGCATTTTGTATGTATTGGTTCAGTTAATTCTCACATAAGATAGGAATTTATATAGGCTGCATTTGACACCTGGAGAGACTAAGACACCTAGATCCTAAGTAACCTGCCTGCTGTCATCCAACAAATAAGGAATAGACCTGAGGTTTGAACCTGGGCGGTCTTGTTTCCTCACCTGTGACCCCAGTCACCGAGTTGTCCTGCCTCTGTGCATAGTCAGTATGAGCCCTTCCATCCTCTGGTCCCACTTTCCTCCTGCATCCTCATGTCTCTCCAGTCTTGTCATTGGGCTCTGTGTTTCGTCCTCATTAGACTGCTTAGAGTCCTCTGAACAGTACACTCTGCTTGTTCTTGCCTTTCTGTCTTTGCACTTGGTTTTTTTTTTTTTTTGTCTTCCAGGAAAACTTTTCTACCTCTAAGAGACCAGCTTCTTCATTTCTTCACAAGATAAACTTGTTCTGTTATCTTTATCTGACTAACCTATATAAATGGATTTCAAGGGTGGCATCTTTTACCATTCTTGTCAGATAGTCCCTTTGGGAACTCTTCCCTGACCTCCCAAGCAGGGGTTAGATTTCTCTCCTTGATGCTCCCCCCAATATTCTACACTTTCATCTACCTTAGCTCTTACCATCCTGAATCATAACTGATAGTTTAGAATGGGGCTGAGCTTGAGACTACAGTCTTAGTCTCTCATCCCAGCACATAGCCTCGTCACACCTGTTTGGTGAATGAATGCTTGTTGTTGTTGTTATTTAGTTGCTGAGTCATGTACAACTCTTTGTGATCCCATGGACTGTAGCCCGCCAGGCTCTTCTGTCCATGGGCTTTCCCAGGCAAGAATACTGAAGTGGGTTGCCATTTCCTTCTCCAGGGGAATCTTCCCTACCCGGGGCTCAAACCTGCATCTCCTGCGTTTGCAGACGAATTCTCTACCACTGAACCACTTGGGAAGGCAACTGATGCTTAGTGGGAGTTGAGAAGTATATGCCAATGTACAAGTGCCAAAATGGGGTGGGTTTTTTCAGCTAAACTAAAAGCCCGTATTTGAGGAACTGTGAAATGATCTTGTTATTTTGGAACTACCTAACCATCAAGGGAGGACTTCTCTGTCTCTCAAGGATGAGTCACCCCTTCATCTTTTTCACTTGTGAAGGGTGGGTGTCGTAATTGAGGATCTGGGGTTAGTCTTCAGTCTTATGAGAGAATTCTTCGGGTTTTGACCGGAAGCATTTCTCCCTTTATTGTGCTGTCCCAGGCCATTACTCATTAGGTATTCCCAACCTTTGCTGTTAAGTAGAGCCCAAGAAATCCCTTGTGGGCACCTAAGAATCAAAGACCTCTCTGTTCTCTGGTGTAATCAGTTTGTGTTAAAGATTTCTATTTGACAGTCTACAAAGCTCTTTGGTACATCTGAAATCTCCATCCATTTCCCCCCATGTTGTCTGTCTGACCATAATCTGGAATCTGGGGGGATCGTGGTTGAATCCTGTATTACTTCATCACCAAATCTGGTCATCGTTGACTGTCCCTTGTCTCTTCAGTGCAGCTCCTTTCCAAGCTTCTTCCCTGTTAACCACTGCAGACCATGCTGTCATCATTCTTGCCTGTAGTGTTGCAATAATGCATCTTCCTGTACCTCCTCCTGGTCTTCTCTAATCTGTTCTTAATCAAACAGTAAGAAAAATCTTTTTGTATCCCTAAAATTGATTATTTATTTACAGAGTCGGGAAATGTGGTCATAAAAGGACAACGTACGAGATCTTTGCAGTGACAAAACTTCTGTGTCTTGTATCCATGCCGATACTCTGTGATTGTAGTAATGTGCTACAGTTTTAAAAGATATTACCATGGTGGGGAAGGGCACACTGAAGGTACATAGGATCGCTCTGTATTATTTTGTAAAACTGCATGTGATGTTACACTTGTCTCAATAGTATTTCAATAAAAAAAACTCTTATGGTCTTCTGTGACTTCCATCATCTGGCTTGCCATCTCTGTGTTCCAGACACCCTGACCTTTCACATGCCAGCTTCTTCAGTTACAGCCTTCTTGTTTGCTTCCTTCTGTCTAAAAGATTATACCTTCCTTTGGTTAATTCCTCCTCATCTTTTGTATATCAGCTTCATTTTTACTTCTTAAAGAAAGGCTTTTCCTAATTTTCCAGACTGAGTCAGATTTCTTCAGTTAGGAACTCATAAAATTTTTACCCAGTATTTTTCCTTTATGGCAGTGATCATAATTTGTATACATTTGTTTATTTGTGTGGTTCTTTGATTCGTATCTATCTCTTTCACCTGACTCCTTTGGGGCCGGGGTCTGTATTTTTGTTCTCAGCATTCAATACAGTGAGTACTGGAAACATAGAAGACATGAAAGACTCTGTCTTTCTCTCTCAGCCCTTGTTCTCTTATTGGCATCAAAACTTCAGATACCTGTGCCAGGAGAATAGGTCCCAATCCAGATATCTAATTTATGCTCTCTTCCCAGATCATAACTGTGGATTTCTCTTGGTTTGCCTAAAAATAAGCCTCTTTCAGGTTACAGAAACATTTATTAGAGGAGGGATAGGATGTGACTGAGCAAGATGAGTGCTTTTGCCCCTGAGGGCTGAATCTACCAAAGAGCCATCTCAGGCATGACCTGCTTACCTCTGGGAGGTGGCCAGCCTTGGATTTGTTGGGTATTCGAAGTTTATCTGGAGCTGTAATTCACTGACCTTGTGAAAGTCATGGCTCTTTTCATTGGCCTGGCAGAACTTTATGTTGTCACATTGAATATCAGCCTACTGAAAGGTCCCAGCTGTATGAATGTGGGCATTTGTATGCTTTGGTGACTAAGAACACTGAGTGTCCAACTAAGAACACTGAGTGGAATTCATGCCAACTAGTCTAAATAGAAAGAGATATTGGTTAGCATAAAGAATTTGTACATACAGAATTTTTGGACAGATCAGACAGTTAAGCTTGGACCTGACAGCAGAAGCAATGCAACCAGGAGAAACGCTCAGCAACACCAAAGGACCGTTTGAGCAGAAGTGCCACATAGTGTTGCTACTGCTGTTTGCTGCAGAGTCGGGAATCAGACGGAGAACCTCTGGAGCTTCTGCCAAGTTCCTACAGGAAAGCCATGTGCCTCCATGACTGTGTTTGACATGAGAGCTTCCAAATTACAGTGAGTTGCTTAGGGCTGGTGTTCCACTACATCACAGGTGAAACAGTAGCTGTGAAGGAGTCCAAGAAACACAGTCTCTAGCTTTCTAATCTCTAGGGTACAGGAAAGCACGCTGGAACCAGGTGTTGGGTGATCTAGTCTGTGTTGTCTGCCATAGCATATTAAAGGCTGACCATTACAGACAGACCTCACTAACCAGTGAATGTTTTTTGGATCTAGGTTAAACTTGGTTTACTACCTGTTAGATACTTAACACGAGAACCTAGATTGTGAAACAGGGTAGTGGTGATCTTTTAGATTTTCAGGTGATAGATTTTGCCTGTGTTGAATTATGGGCTTTATAGATATTCAGTTGACCTTGAACTATGTCAGGGTTAGGGGCAGTGACTCCCCCATGCAGTCAAATATCTGTGAACTCCTGTCTCTGCTTCAAGAACAAAGGAATTGATAAATGACTTACCTAAGGGCAGGAAGTTAAAACAGTTTGCATAGAATCAGAATTCATATCCTAGTTCCACCTGTGATCTCTCATTGAACAAAAGCTTTTTCCCATACTTAAAGATCTGTAAAATGAAAATACAGATATTATAGTTATTGGGAAAAAATCACATTTATGTGGACCTTCAATTCACAGTTCAAACCTATGTAGGTCAGGGATCGACTGTATTGATTTTGTGCGATACCCGTATATTTGCTTATTCAGTCATGAAATGTTGTTATTGAAAACAAGTATGGGCTATTTGGGACTTCCCATTGGTGCTAGTGGTAAAGAACTGCCTGCCAGTGCAGAAGACTTAAGAGATGTGGGTTCAATCCCTGGGTCAGAAAGATCCCTTGGAGGAGAAGATAGCAACCCACTCCAGTATTCTTGCCTGGAGAATCCCATGGAGACAGTAGCCTGGTGGGCTACAGTCCCTGGGGTCTCAGAGAGTCGGACACGACTGAAGCGACTTAGTATACATATGGGCTATTCCATACTGTACTAGAAGCTAGTAATACAAAGGAAAGTGAGTCTGCATTCAAGAAGCGCATAGACTTGGTGTGGCAGTGTTTCAACCCTGGCGGTGTTTTTAATGCACAGAGGTGTGCATCAGAAAAGCCTGTGAAGTTAAAATACGAGTGTGGCATTCCGGGTTTACGTCTGCTGTCTTCCACACGCACCAGCATCGAGTTCCCAAAGGAGAGAGAGAGTACAGAAACTTGCATTTGTAGCAGACTTTACTGTGGACTTTTAAGCACTTCTGTCTCCTGATGAAGAACCACGGGTCTAGTGGGTCAGTAATACCCTGTTGAAAACTAAGGACTGTGTTTCAGTTTGCAAGTTATTTTCCATTTTTTTTTTTTTTATTGCCTTTAAAAAGTTTTATACTTGCATGCTTGTTTTCCAGGAGCAGAGTTACCAGGACAAGTTATCTCCATGGCAGCTTCTACTCTGGCAACCTTGGCCATCTCTATCACAGGGTACGAGTCGAGCGCTGAGGACCACGCCTCCACCCAGCCTGCAGGTGACTGGTGTTGTGAGCATGCCTTCGGAATCGTTCTGGAAAATGGAATATACATAGAATATAAAATTAGGAAAGACACTAGTGTCACAAAATGCTACTCACTGACCCTTTGTTTTTCTCTCTCGTTCCTATTTTTACGCTTTTTTCCTTCTGTCTTTGTTCTCCCATATCACTTTTTTCATTCATCTAATTATTGATCTTCTTAGGTTTCTTACCTTGGTTCTTCATTCTTTCCTTTTTTTTTTTAAAGGGCTTTTCTTATTTTTCTTTTGTCATTCTTTCTCACTACGCTTTCATTTTATTTTCCTTTTCTTAAAGACCCATTTACCTTTGTCTGTGTTTTCCCCTACTTAGTGCTTTTATTTGCCATTTCTTCTTCAACTGTCAGTTCTCCTCCTTTGTTCTGTTTTGCTCTGTTTATGTTGCCTTTTTTTGGTCATTGTTCCTTTTCTCTATCTCTTTCTTTTGATTTTGATTTTCCATCTTCTAGTCACTCATTTCCCTGGCATTTTTTACTTTTCTTCTCAAAGTTTGCTTTATGTGCCTCTTGCTGTTAGTATATTCACTGTTTCCCTTAACACAGAATCCTCTGATTATTTTGACACAGAGTTCCTGTGAGATCCAGCTAGTAGTTCTGTACCAGCTTTAAAGTCATACCATACTCGCACAGAATTCAGGAATGTAAAGGCCTTGTCTGTCTGTGCCAAGAGGCCCATTACTGCCAGAGGTTTGAGAGTTAAGGAATTGTTTTCATGAGCTCTCCTGGAAGAACTCACTTTAGAGAAGTCTTGAAAGAAGGGATCAGCTAAGAAGAAAGCATTTGGGGTAGTGGGAAAACTTATTTTTCTTACACATTAAATTGTGTTTTCAAAGTAGAGAGGGGGTGATGTTTTGGTTATGAACTTTCTATTCTTATGAGTATCTGCCACATCTAGCAACATGAAGTTTCCAAATTAGGAAGACATTCAGAGAGCAAACAGAAGCATATTATAATTAGCTTGGTGTTTAGCCCCAAACCTCTGGGTAGAATGTTAGTTTTCGTGAGATGGGCTGACTTAAACATGGTCCTAGTTACATCAGTAGTAAAAATGTACTCACAGCTAAGCATCATTTAAAAAAAAACTCTAAAGAAATTATAATAAAGCACTCACAGGGCTATTACGGGGTTACTTATGAAAATTATAAATAACAGGGAAGGCATTCTTAGAATAAAGATTTAATGAGTACCTTCTACATGTCAGGTAATATTTTTTTGCACTAGGAATTCAGTGGAGGGGAGAGCAAGATAGACAAGGTCTTATTTCTCTTGGAGTTGGCATTCAACTGAAGGGAGAAAGTGGGAAAGGTTCTGAGTAGAAAATGATACTACTGTGTAAAACTGTATAAATGGGCAAATAGGGCGTTGAAATTAGGGTGTTCATGGTTTGTTTGTTTTTTTACCTAGACTTTAAGAAATATGGTATACTTTTAATATTAACTTTTTTAATAGAAGGCAAAATATAGGTTTTACGATCTTACTCATTTCCATTATGATATATTCTGAGTAATAGTGAAATATAGCAGTAGATGCATTGTTAGAAAGCAGTGCCTTATGAGACAATTCAGTGTGATATTCTATATTTGAAGATTCATTCACCCCCAGTGATTTGTTATTTTTAATATCTTATTCTAAGAGAAAGATAGCTTCAAAGCCCTGAGTTTTTGTAAGAGCAGCTGATCCCGTTTAGATAAAATGACACTGAAAAGCCATATTGTTTCAGAAACACATATAAATACATCTACAATAAAGTTAAAAGAGAAGGAATTTTTAAATAAAGAATTCTGTATGTTAGTATTTATTGCTTTATATGGTTTGATTAATTTTCATGGGCTAATTATAATTTTCTTACTTTGTCATGTGTTTTTCTTTAGTTTTCTTTTATCTAAATGCTATATAAATATATATAAATGATAAATATGTCATAAAAAACTTGAACAGTGTAAAATGTATAAAAATAAATCATTTCTCATACTCAACCCTTTCAACAAACTTAATTTCCTTAGATGTAAACACTGTCAGTGTTAATTCTCCACACCTTTTTCATTATATTTGCAAGGATACATCATTCTCCACACCTTTTTTTTATTACATTTGCAAGCATACATCCGGGTCTTATTTTCTTTTTTAACCCAGTGTAATCATGCTATTTTGGTACGTCTTGAAGGCTTAAACCAGGCTAGCCTAGCTAATTGCTCTGTATTACTATTTATTAATGTGGACCAATTTGTGGGTGATCTTTTTTGCTTTCCCTCCTCAGGGACAGAAGCCATGGACAGAGGGCAACCCCCTCCAACACTGTCCTCATCTTCTTCACCCACCTCCCCTTCTCCCACCCTGGGCAGACAGAGGTCTGAAGTTGGAACGTTTCATAGGAAGAAGAAAACTAGTGACATCTATTTTGTGTCTCTCCTTTGGGCCATCGTCGGAGTCCAGATCTGGTCAAACCTGTGGATTGTACAGTTGCTGCCAGTGCCTATTGCAGGTAATTGGTTAGTGATGATCTTGTCTTGCCTTTGAAGAATTTTTTTTTTTTATGTTTGAGATAATTTTACTGTCTTTTTAAATAAAAAGGGGTGAACATGGTGGCCCCCACAAAGTTTTTACAACTATAATTACCCTGGACTTACTCTCGAGACCATAGGAACTTTCTTCCTAGGACCTCTCCAGAGGTTTAAAAACGCTGATGAAGGAATTGTTGACCTGGCAGGTAACCCTGAGCTCATGTTTCAAAATAGTAAACAGTGAACTGTTAGATACAAAGCCAGGGCAAAGGACACCGAGCTCCCTGGAGTTAGGGAAATCATAGTGGCTGGGGCCGATTATCTAGGGTCCATACGTCAAGACAACCCTCACAGATAAGGAGCACTTCCTTCTAGTCCCTCCTCCTTCTTAGCTGGCTTTTAACAGAAGGGTTAACCCCTGTGTAAAGGGAAACCACACTACCCCTCTGCAGAGGGGTACCTGCATATTATAGTTTGAGGAGTTCCTGCTGAAATCATGTCGTGTGCGGCTGTTTGTGACAGCCCTGCTCTCTACTGAACCCTGGTGAAAGGTTCAGATGTACAGAGCATCAAGAGGAGAAATAGAAACACAAATGAAAATGTTAACTCCTTGGGGGTATAAAATTAGGATGTGTGTGGAATACCTTCTACTTATCGGGTCACTACACATCAAACATCTAAGGAAAAGAACAAAATTTGGCAAGAGCAGCTACAATAGCCAAAGAGACAAGGACAAATCAGAGGTTAGTATGCTTTCTCCTGGAACGGTACGATGTGGAGGGGGCCAAGGTTGTAGTCAGTGAAATCCTCGTGATCAAGGTGTCCAACGTTTATATGGGCTTTGAATCCCTGACCCCTTCAAGGATCAGACTTCACAGAGAAGGTGGGAGACAGGTAGGGGGGGATTGTGTGGGAAAGTGTCCCAGTTCCATCAGTCTGGAATATTTTGATCTTTCTTCCTTCCTTCCTCCAGTAAAAAAAAAACAAACCCTAGATATTCTAGCACTAGCTTTACCATTTTAGGAAGGTTATGTGAAACTGAGCATGTTTGTAATCTCTTGTCTTTTTGTGTGTGTATTCCTCATCTTCCTCATAGTCTGGGTACTCAAAAAGCTTGTCATTCATTTTGGCGTTGTGAACTTCCTGGAGAAGCGCTGCAGCGTGTGGTGGCGGGTGATCGAGCACTTCCTGAAGGAGCGGCAGGAAGCCCT
The DNA here is from genome assembly GCA_007570785.1 of Antilocapra americana. Lineage (NCBI taxonomy): Eukaryota > Metazoa > Chordata > Mammalia > Artiodactyla > Antilocapridae > Antilocapra > Antilocapra americana. The sequence goes on from ML661897.1 coordinate 3,326,290, forward strand.
GGCCCCGTGGCCAGTTATCGGGCTCGGAAAGTTCTTGTTAAAAGTTGATAGCAAGGTATTGTATTTTCATAACTCGAGCTGCTTTCAAATGGAGTTTATGTATTTCGTGATCTAAAATATTCCATTTTATGGTATATTAAGTTTTTACGTCGTACTTGCCGATAACCCATGTATTGTCTAACTTTGGTGAAATTTAAAGTTTAGAGTGATGAATGGGATAGATGTAGTTTGAATAAATGTTGTGTAAGTATTTTACAGTCTTAAACACGAGGGAAAAGGAGCACCTAGTTCAACTCTCCTTTTAGAAGGACCAAATTGAAATCTAGAGGGGTAAAGTGACTTGCCTAAAATTATATAGCCTGGTAGAGTTCAGTGAATAATTCTGGATAATTCTCATGTGTCAGATAGCGTAGGCTTTAGGGAAAACCAGGTGAATCCTGGAAAACTAGGTACAGAAGCTCGGTTTTAGTGGGGAGACAGCAATCCATTAACATTTAGAGGCTGTGCTAGATTCAGAAGCTGATGGTTAGGAGCATAGTCTCTGAATTCAAACTTTGGATTCAGATCCCGGTTCTGCTGATTATTATAGCTCTGTGACCTTGGATGAGTTTTGTAACCTTTCTGTGCCAATGAATATAAAGTATAATAGCAAGTATATCTCACAGAATGGTAGTAAGGGTTCAGTGAGTTAATACATGTTCAATTCCTAGACTGGGATCTGGTACACTGTAAGCTCCGTATAAGTGTTAAGCCATTATAATTTGAGGCGAGAGGTGTGTTCAGGATACAGTGGTAGTACTGAGCAAGAGATGACTCACTGTTGATGAGCAGTGGGAAGGGTGATACCAGAGCAAGTTTTGAAGTGGTGCTAGGAGTTTGTTAGTGAGGCATGGCAAGAAGAGCTGGAAAATGGAGCAGTGGAGGGTCACAGGGACTCCCACAGAGTGAGTTCTTAGGGAACAGGAGGAAAGTGGGATGTGCAAAACGGAGATTAGTGGGAGGCGGAGCTGGAGAGTCAGGCAAGACTGGGTCGAGGACGCCTTTTTGTGTGCCACCTTTTTGTGTGCGGTGCTGTGCAAGCTGGACTTTACCACAGGGCTGGGGGCTGCTTTTAGCAGGTCCATCCATGGCTTAAGGTTGAAAAACACTGTCGGCTGAAGCAAATGTAGATAGAGACAGGAACAGTATCCGGAGTTCATGTGAGGGGGAGGAAGTCAAAGGGGGTGCGAAGGATACATATTTTTAATATATTGCCTGGTTGTCTTCCAGAAAGTTTGCCAGTTTTAATTCCCACCTCAGCAGCATATGAGAATGCCCATTTCTTTGAGCTCTTGCCAATACTGGATATTATGGTATAACTGAAAGTCCATTTTAGTTTTGTAAAAAAGAAGTATCTCGGTGTTGTTTTAATTTGAAATTTTTAAAAATAACAGTTGAGCTGACCATTCTTTTATTTGCTTCTTGGCTGTTTATATTTTTCTTTTTTAATTTGCCTGTTGGGTGTGTGTGTGTGTCTTTTGTGACAGTGATGTGTGGCTTGTGGGAATCTTAGTTCCCTGACCAGGGATTGAACCTGGGCCCTTGGCAGTGAAAGTACAGAGTTCTAATCACTGGACCACCAGGGACTTCCCTGCCTATTGTGTTCTTATTAATTTTTTTCAATTTTTTAAATAAGAATCTAGGACTTCTCACAGATTTCAACATGTTTATCACATCTCCCTGATTCAGGTGAAGTGTTATCTTATTAGAGCAGATTTTATCACTTCAAGCTATTTAAAGAGGGTGACTCTTACATCAGTTAATTTCTTTGTCTTACTACTATCAAATGGCATAAAAACTAAATCCTATTTTCAGTGTTCCCATATACTTATAGTGGGAACAGTTCATTTAGGAAAACTGTACGGTTGTGTTGGTTGAAATTCCAGGGGCATCAAAAAGTATTTGTTATAGAGTAGTCTTGTAAAAATTTGTTATTTTTATTCTAATTTATGTCAGTCTGCTGTTCTTCAGGAAGAGAGACAGTAAAATGAATAAAACTAGCATTTTCTGTTATATACGATACATATCAGAATAAATGGCTATCAAAAATTGAATATTTGTTCAATTATAATTGATGCCAAAATTATGTTTTATACAGTATGATAATATATCTGGGGTCCTGCTTTGGGAAATAAATCCATTTTCCGTGTTTCTGTTTAATTCCTATTAACTGGACCAGTGTTGAATGGTCCATCTAGAGAAGATTGTTTGAAGTATGTGTCTAAACATGTACTAGGTGTGCTTTAGGAATAACTGCAAAGAGTATTTAGTCATTCAGATGAAGTTAAGCTTTTGAGTCTTTATGCTTTTTATATCAGTAATAATACTTTAAATCCTATGCTGATTTTCATTCTATGTGACCATTAACTAGAATTAGTTATTATAGTGCTAAATATTGTGAGGGGTAGATGAGGTAATGTCTATGTGAAAAAACAGCAGGATATTGCATACAGTAGAAAAACCCATGCCTAAAAAACTGGAAATGGAAGAAAACGGCGCCTAATGTGATCAGAATCTTAAATGTCTGCTTTTTGACCAGGTGCTCACTGTTCCAAATGAGCACTGGAATGTTTTCCTCTAGGAAATGTAAGATAAGTACTATTATAAAGCTGCAAGGACAAAGTTCAGTGAAAATGTAGTGGGTGAACAGGAATTAGTTTATATAGGGACTGAAAATCCTTTTAATGCATGGTATGTGAAAAATCTTAATTATCGCTTTGATCTTTGGAATTTGGTGTGAAAGTGTAAGCCTGTAAATGTTCAGGTTATCTTTATGTACTTTTAATCATTGAATTTCGAACAAAGTTTGTGGTTATCATCATTTCAATTGTGTGTCTTAAAGGAATATTACATTCACTTGGTTTTGAAACTTTGTTAAAGCATTTCAGTTTTTTTTTCCAGTTTTTCCTTTGTCTGAGATAATTTCCTCCTCATGCTCTCAGTGACTCTCTTTTCTTTTCATACTATTACTGCATTCTCTAATGATATGCCACTGTTCTTATCTTCTCTCTCACCTTTACCCCATCCTCAAGCTCTGGCACTGGCTAAATAAGAAGGTAAATGAACACTGGATGTTGGTTTTTACAATTGAATTCTGTAACTTCCCCCTGTATCTCTGTTCTCACCCTCTTTCTGTTCATATATCAGACTAAGTTTTTGTTTTTTAAAGTTCTAATTATAAGCTATGGAAGGTCATGAAGCATTGATATTGCCACAGTGCAATTTGCTAAAAACTTAAAGCTATTTATTTAAGATGTGGATGGTATCTCCTTGCCCAAGTGTGTTGCTGTGCTGTCTCAGGGTCCTTTTGTCCACTGTGACCTCCAGACCTTTTCAGCTCTATAATGTGGCCCAGCCTGATTCTCTTGTCTCCTTTGATGTGTGAGAGCATTTTAGGCAAAAGTTACTGAAAAGGAAAGAGAACTCTTTATGGCTATTTTTTCTATAAATAACACCATAGTTTTTTAAAAAAGACTTGTGAAATATTTGTATGATTTTCTTGGCCGATAGTGTTATATGCTGTCTTTTTTTTTTTTTTGCTAGTGTTTAAAAATTTTATTTTTTATCTCAAAAAACAGTGTAGTCATGGCCCATAACATCTAGTTTTATATATTTCCCCAAATGTGAGGTTGTATCTATGGTAAATGCCTTACATGATTGGCATGGAATTTTCAGTGACTTAAATGAAGCCTAATCCAGATAGATTTGGAGTACTGTCCCTTTGATATCTAGTACACGTACAGCAGTTCTGACAGTGTTACCAGATATCTAGGGCAAATGGCAAAAGATGATGTCATTCATGTGTATTGTCATTAAACACAATAAGACCTTAAAAATCTTCAGGGAAAATATTATAGCAGGCCCTAAGAAAAATGTGTTACCTTTTAGAAACAGTTCAAAATGAGGCTCTTGGGCGTAAAGATTAGGAGACTTACTGACAGTGCTTATTACACTTTTAAACTTTGGGTCGAAACTAAACAGTGTGTAAAGTCAGCATACACACATACCACCATGACCACACACGCAAATACAAACACGCACACACAAATGGCTGTGCGTGCCTCCACTCTGCAGAACCAATATGAGTAAACGAGTCCAATCCTTGGCAAATGATAGTGCCACGAAAACAAGCTATATTTTCTTGCTTTGATTAAAGTAGGTGGTCTTATGTATTTCCCCACTTTGTTTTTATTGAAATGAAATTGTTCACAAGAGATGAGAGAAAGGAGAGCTAAAGTCATCAGGTTCAATCTGATTTAACCTTTGGTGACTTGAGTTAGGTTACCTAATTCATGGCTGACTAATTGTGAATTAGTGTTAAAAGAATTCACAAGGGATCAGGTAACCTTTTCCTTTTCTCTGATGACTTGGTGTAGCATAGGTAAAGTATTAGTGTAGAGTTGGAGTAACTGCTTTAAGTTCTGAGGGCCTGTGCCCTGGGAAAGCACATAAATAAGTTGAAGTCTGTTTTGTTACATATTTCATCCAAGGGCAGAAAATTTGCAGCATTGGGTATGGGTATTCCAAGTTCAAATGGAGTGAATTAGAAACTAATTCAAGAGAAGTGAGGGTGAGAAACACAGCTATGATTAATTGAAATGTGACTGTTTCTTAAGACTTAGTTGTTTTATTCTCAGTATTTATTGTTTGCACTGAGACTGTTAGAATTAGGTTAAGAAAAAGCAAAATAAAACCCTGTGCATCCAGAATAATGAATAGAAAACTCAGTAGTGGAATGACAGTTTCTCCATAACTTGAGTCAGTTTAGAAGCGTCAGAGAATCTTTTGATATAACCATGTATTTACTGACATTTCTACATTTTAAAAAATGCATGCCCTTTATTTATACTTAAAACATTCAGAATGTCATTTTAAAAGTACTCCCCTTCTACTTTTAGAAAATAAAATTTCAAACCTAAAATAAACTGGGAAATAAATGGAGCCGGGTAGGAATTGACAGGCAATGTGGCCACCCTTGCTTAAACAGAGGGCAGCCTCGTGGGACAACACCTCTGGCATTTCTTTACGAATTCTCTCCTTCATCCCCACCCCTTCTTTGCTCCTTCCGACCATGGTTCTCCTTCTGTGTCTCTGAGTTGCAGTTTCCCTATGAGTCTTGTTCCACTCACTCTTTTAGGGGGTTCCTTTCCTCCGTAAGTTTTCTATCCTCTTTGATTGTTTCCTCTCAACTGGTCCTTAGTTCTCTGCATTTTTAAGTCTTTCCTGTCTCTTTTTCCCACTTTTTTTTCTCTTTCACTTTTGCTATCTTCCTTTTTGCCTGTTTTCTCACCTTATCTTAGCTGGCCATATGTAAATAGAAACCTCCCCCCAACCCCCACCACACACATACCTTTTGCTTGTGCATGGAACATCTTAAGTGATTTTATTTACAGCTATGCCTTGGAAATACTGTGGGTTGGGTTCCAGACCACAACAGTAAAGTGAATATTGCAATAAGGCAAGTCACATGGTTTTCTTTGGGTTCCCAGTACATATAAAGTTTGTTTCTACTCTTCTATAGTCTGGACTTCCCTGATAGCTCACTTGGTAAACAATCTGCCTGCAATGCAGGAGACCCCGGTTAGAGCCCTGGGTCAGGAAGATCCACTGAAGAAGGGAAAGGCTACCCAATCCAGTATTCTTGGGCTGCCCTTGTGACTCAGCGGGTAGAGTCCTGCAATGTGGGAGACCTGGGTTTGATCCCTGGGTTGGGAAGATCCCCTGGAGAAGGAAAAGGCTACCCACTCCAGTATCCTGGCCTGGAGAATTCCAGGGACTGTATTATAAAAGTCCATGGGGTCGCAAAGAGGTGGACATGGCTGACTTATTTTCACGTCTTTTGGGCTTAATAGGTGGCGCAGTAGTAAAAAGTTGGCGACTGAGTTGGACACATGTAGTCTATTAAGTGTGCAATAATAGCATTATGTCCAATACATTGTATAAACCATAATTAAAATACTTTATTGCTAAAAAAAAAAGACTAAACATCATCTCAGCTTTCAATGAGTTGTGGTGGTATCATCAAAAATCACTGATTACAAATCACCATAGTAAATATCATAATAACAAAAAAGTTTGAAATACTGGGAGTGTTACCAAACTGTAATAGAGATGCAAAATAAGCAAATGCTGTTGGAATAAATGGCACTAATATACTTGCTCACTGCAGGGTTACCACAAACCTTCAATGTGTAAAAAAGCATGTTATTTACAGAGCACAGTAAATTGAAACACAATAAAACGGTGTCTGCCTGTATTTTAAATTTTCAATAAAACATCTAACCCGCAGTGTTATCTCTTGAAAATAAATTTTTATTTAGGTGTCTCTTATTCCAGCCCTTCTGTATATAGAGCTTGTGATAGGAAAATTCTATCCTGGCTTGAAAACAAAGTTTGACTTTTGTAATGTTGTTTTACATAATGTGTTTGTGAATATTCCATGTTTTATATGTTAAAAATACTCAGACATAACTTTAGATACTTTACAAATAAAACATCTTTCATGTTAATGTATTTCAGGGTGTGAATTTTCTTAAAAAAAAATTGAGGCTCCTAAGTTATTTTCAGAAACTGTAATTTGTGAATACCAATCCAATCTTAATTTTGATATTTTCTTTATTTTTCCTATTCAAATATATATTAACTGAGCTTTTTACCACATGCTGTGTACTGTTAGGTTTTGGAGATACAAAGAGGAATCATGTATCACTAGCTCTTTGCTCAGGAAACTCTCAAGAACTAGATGTTGAGTTAGTTTCTGATTGTGATACTTTTCGCTTTCACTGGTTTTAGACCTTACATTCAAAATATGATCTCTGACCTTCCATATCTTAGAAACCTGTTATTACTTTTTTTAATCTCTGCATTGTCTTTGATGCTTTGGTAGCATGCACTGAAAATTAACTCTTCTGTTTGAAAGCTGTAATTGTCAAGATGAAAGATGCACTATTTATCTTTGAGTTCACGATAGCATCGATCTCTTGGTGACAGTGGCCCTCCTGAAAGATCAGGAGGTGCAAGCTTATAATCTTTGAATAGAAAGCAAATGTTTTAGAAGACATGCTGTTTTAACCATCCTTCTTTGCTCTTGGATGCTTAACTGCTTGGAGAGCATAATTCATATTTAAAAGAAGAGTAACTTACCCAGCCGTGCTCGTGTTGGGATTGAGGGGTGCATTGTGGTATTACGATCCTCAGTCTGATTGTATTTTTGAAATGTTAATTGGTAGCATGGCATGGCAGGAATTCTAGAAATCTGTCAGGATTAGATATTCTGAAAACAAAATTTTAGAAAATGTAGCATTATTTGTGATTGTGAAAGATGAGAGAAGTTATGCTCAAAATAGAATGTCTAGTGGCATTTTGGAAAAGCATAATTTTAATTGTTAAGTAAGAGATAACCACTGCATTAATGATTATTCTTTATTTATAGTCAATGATAATTTGTCATAAAACTTAGGGTTTAAAAATAATAAGAGATTTCAGGTGGATTTCTTATTCTGTTATGAAATATTTCAAATATAAAAGGACAGAAGAGCGCCCACACTCCTGTCTTCCAGTGTGACAGACTAGTGCCCCTTCCTGATTGTGCGTCCGTGCCCCAGCCATTTTGCTTCCAGGGTAGCTATTGTTCTGAAATTGGTATTTATCACTACCTTAACAATAGATTTTGTTTGTAACCCTGATGACATTAAAGGAAAAAGAACATTTTCAATGTAATTCCCATTTTAATTTGCTCCTATTTTATCTGTATAGCTTAGGACATATCTGTATTGTAAGAGTCATCCTTTATCTAAAGTCATGTATATTGGCTAATTGATAGTAGAGATTTGAGGTCACTAATGGGTTGTCATTATTTAGTTTAGAATGTTTATCAGATCGTAAATTCTAATTTGAAATGTAAACATGACCACAAGATGAGAATCCAAGCATAAATTTAGGTTATATTCAAATTGATTGCCTTTTCTTAGATGTGACAGTAATAAGCTCTTTCTGTAACAACAATTAACTCTGTTATTTTCTAAAGTGGCTTATAGCTTTCACTGCTTTAAACATTATGCCATAGTTTCTGCAATGCTGAATATCCTGTTTTGTCTTCATGATGTTTGAATGCACATGTGTTTTTATTAAGCTGTGGTTGAAAGATGACTAATTTTCTTTCTCATTTCTGTGCAGATGATCATCTGGTTGGAGAAGATGTTAGACAAAATAATTAGCATTTTCATCATATTTTTGTTAGTGATAGGAACACTTCTTTTAGCCCTACTCCTAACTGCAAAGGTATAGTACAACAATTACTATCACCAGTAATAAACTCATTAACTGTTAGAATTTGTTGTATGGATAAGAAGCCAGCAGTTGCATTCATGGGAAATGTTACTTTGCTTATAAATAATTACAGCATTTAAAGTATCTATGATTTTTGTATTGCTGGTTTTGCCATGCATTTGCCTAATGTATTTTTATCATTTAAATTTTATTACCATAAAAATCCTCTGAGGTAAATGCAGATGAAAAATGGAGATACTGAGGGAAAAGTGGGTTCTTCTCTCAAAACGATAACTATGATCTGGTCCATGACTCCTAGCGTAGATCAGAATTTAATTCCTTCCTTCATGTCTCATCGTTCTTTCTGCTGATTTACCATCAAAATATTTCTCGCTTTCCAAATCCTTCTAGCTTATATTTCCTTTCTGCCTTCTTAGTTTGGACTGCTCTAACAGAATACCACACACCGAATGCCTTAAACGACAAACACTTATTTCTCATAGTTCTGGAGGCTGAGAGCCCAGAGGAAAGTGCGAGCACGGTCAGCTTTTTGGTAACGGTTCTCCTCCTGGTTTATAGGTGGCTGTTTTCTCCTTGTATTCTCACATGATAGAGAGAAAGAACATCTCTGTATTTCTTCTTTTAAGGGTGCTAATTCCATCAGGTCTTCCATGGTAGTTCAGTCGGTAAAGAATCTGCCTGCAGTGCAGGAGACCTGGGTTCAATCCCTGGGTTGGGAAGACCCCCTCTGGAGAAGGAAATGGCAACCCACTCCAGTATTCTTGCCTGGAAAATCCTAGGGACAGAGGAGCCTGGTGGGCTGTAGCCGTGGGGTCACAAGAGTTGGGCACGACTTAGCGATTAAACCACAAGAACTCCAACCTCATGAGCTAATTACTTCCCAAAGGCCCTACCTCTTATAACTATCTCATTGGATGTAAGGATTTCAACAGACGAATTTTGAGAGGATATAAAAAAATGTAGTCCTTATTACCACTCTTTCATCAAAGAAAATCATTCTCCAAAGTTCAGCTAAATTTTTTGTCTCTTACTGGCTTTTCAAAAAACTTTTGTAATTTATCACAGTCTTTATTTTATTTGGACCCTACAGAACTCTGCACCCCAGGTTTTTATATGTTGTTTTCTAGAAATTGTGAAGCTTACCTGATATCCTGGATGTGAACCGTTTTCATGTAGTGCTGTAGAGATATGGTAGTACCTGTTATCAATAGATAACCTAATATGCAGCAGTTTACTAAAGGATTACACTGTTGCCTGCTTCTTGGCTTTCCACTTGGAAGTCCTGTTCTCGGTCACTCTTAGCCTCAGTATGCCCTGATCTTATCATTTGCTTCTAACAACCTGCTCTCTCTCTACCTGTTTCAATTAAAATGCCGTTTTTACCTGTTCTTTGGATTTTAATCATGTATAGTCACTTATTGAGAAGTCTGTCTTTTTTTGGTTATATTTCTTCTAAACCTTCCTCTGTATGTTTTTCTAGTTCTTAGAGAAACCTTTCACCAGTATGTAATTCTGCTTTTCTTTTTTTCCTCTTTTTCCTCTCGTCTCTATTCAACTTTCCCTGCTTTGTCCCTGTGTGTAGGGTCTTCTTGTCTGCTCATCTCAATTGTTTTCTTTCTTTTTCTTTGTTCATTGCATGCTTGAGTGAGCTTTTGCTTCTCTGAACTTTGATAACAATTATTACCATTTCTTTGTGGTTTAGGACTCATACAAACTGAACTTACTGGTTATCTAGTTCATTCTCCCAGCCAATAAAAGGATCATTCTCTAAAACACCATGACAGTATCCATTTGAATGTCTTAATAGACATCTCAAATATAACATGTCAGAACTGAATTCCAGACCCTCCCTTGCTTGTCTGTTCTTCTCATTTCAAGTAACTGACAGCTTCATTCTGCTTGCTCAGGTGAAAAGCCTCAGGGTCATTCTTGACTACTTTTTTCTTTTATTAATAGATGCATATCCAGTTTGTCAGAAAATCCTTTTTGCCTCCATGTTCCTAGTATATTTTGGGATAATAGGGTGAGGATGTTAGGTAATTCCTTTCTACCTAAGAATAAAATGGTATAATATACCAAGAATAAAATGGTATATTATACCAAGAATAAAATGGTGTATTATAAACACCATATCAGGGCATTGAAAAATGATCAGTTAGGCAATAATTTGAGGAGTGTTTGCTTGTGAAAAATTGCTACTGCATCTGGTAAAAACATGTAGTTTGTAGCTTTTTTATTTGGAATTACTTATCCTCATCTGCCTTGTGTGGACAGAAAAAAAACCTACAGATTTTCTTATGGATCGTGGTGGATTTGGTTTGGGACTGGCAACAGAGAAGCAGTGAATTAAAGGGAGAGTTTCTGGAAGCAAGAGAGGCGTAGTAGGGCTGAGATTAATAAATCACATTTTAGAATGGTATATGGGAGACCCTAAGGTATCCTGTGACTAGTGAAAGCCTAGGGAGATTTGCACATCTGTTGTACCTTTGATTACATTTCTTGAGTTTCACACATCTCAGGCTAGAAAGGATGAAGCTTCCTAGTGTGAAGTGCCTGAGCATAACTTAGGCCAAAATTATCAGCTGACTGTTTAGCTATTCAGGTTCAGGGGGGAACCCTTAGGCCTTTGAAAAAATAAAAAACACTGAGCAGAGATGTTAATGACAGGGAAGATAAACTTTGCAGTTTGATTACAGGTGAGTTGTTTGCTTACTGAAACAAAATGACTGCTCTCAGAATTACAAAAAATCTAGAGTTGCTTTGTTATGGATAGTGACTGTTCAGTGCAGGTCTCTTAAGTTAAGGAAACTAAGATATCTAATTACTTGATTCTTAAAGCATTGTTCCTAGAATAGTATAAAAGATAAATGTTACATTGAGTTTAATTTTTATTGATACTCTTTACTTGTCCATAATACAGGTACATCAAGAGAGTGTACACATGATTGAAGTCACAAGCAATTTGATTAATGAAACTCTAGCAAATCATCCTGAGTGGGCAAAGTAAGAATGTAATTTTGACAAAAATAGAAATGGACGGCCTAGGTTCTATGTTTCCATGAAATGATCTTCATTGGTACATTTACCTTGGAAGAGAGAAGCGAAAGAGTTTGCAAAACTTTGTTGAATGTTGTCATTTTTGCATAAGAATGACATGTAATGGGATGGTGGATGTAATTTTGACAAAAATAGAAATGGACGGCCTAGGTTCTATGTCTGTTTCCATGAAATGATCTTCATTGGTACAGTTACCTTAGAAGAGAGAAGAGTTTGCAAAACTTTGTTGAAATTTGCATAAGAATGACATGTAATGGGATGGAGGGGAGCAGAGGGGAAAGTCCAAATATTGAATTGAGACTCACAGTTTACAACATGTCTTTGGTTTACTAAGATTTCCCCGACGTTATGTTGTGTGCTGAAGAGATTATCCCCATTTTACAGATGAGGAAACAGGATCAGAGGTTAAGGGATTCGAGAAAATCCTCCCCCATGGCAGAGTCAGCAGCGTTCCCATATCGTATCATTTTTTGTGGCAGAGTTGGCAGACTATGGCCCAGAACCAAATCCAACCACCTGTTACTATAGAGATTTATTGGAACAGCCTACACCTATTCATGTCATGTTGTCTGTGGCTATTTGGAGGCTGCAGAAAAAAGCAGACAGAACTGAGTAGTTGTGATACAGATCGTATTTCCCGAAAAGCCTAAAATATTTACGCCATGGCCCTTTACAGAAAAAAAAAAGTCTGCCAATGCCTGTAGGATCTCTGCCTACTTGTTTAATCTGGCTTCTGTGAGAGGGTTTTTATGTCTTCGTGGAGAGTGTTCCTAGGATTATGCTGTTCACCTAATTGAGCTTGATGACAAATTGTATGGCGTCTTCTTATTTTTTTTTAACTACCCCCAAGGTAGTCAGTAATTTAAGTTAGGAAATAGTCTGCAAGTTTTAGAATCGTAAATTGTAAATGATTGTTCAAAAAATTAAGTTCCAGGGATTGCTGGTGTGGTATGCTATACCAGTTTTTCATTTTTTCCTTTCTTTATTTTGAATTAGTTGGCTTCCTGAGGCTCAGGTTGTCCAAAGAGCCCTTAATTCTGCAGCCAACAACGTATATCAGTATGGACGAGAATGGATAACCCACAAGGTAAGGGAAGAGCCTGTTTTCACAGCTTTTTCTTTGCAGGGTCTTCATTGGTAGTGACTTCTTGCTTTGATAAAACGAAAATGGAGATTCTGTTTATAATTTCTGTTTTTGAAATAGGCTTAAATCTATAAATCAACAGGCAACATAGGATGAAATAAAACCATCTGGACAGTCCTATTGATAATTGCTGGTAGCCCGAACAATCCAAGGGGCTGGGCATTTGCTTCGTGTTCAAAATAGATCTGATTCGTTGTTTGCACGTTAGGATGGAATGATCACTAAGCTTGGCTGGTCAAGTATGGCTTTGTGGAGAGAAAAGTATTAACACCTATTAAATTTTATTATTTGCTTATAACTATACTTGACAGTTTCCAATTTGTTTCATTTAATCTGTCCAAGAAACCTATAGTAATCTGAATTCTTTTACCCCCTTTATAGATAAGGAAACAGACCTAAGTAAATTTACTTAAGTAAATTCCCAATGGTCGTGTAATAAATTGCAGAGCTTGCTTTCAGACTGAAGACTAATTCTAAATCCTTTTGCTCTTTCTACTATGATATGCTGGAAGTGTGTGCCCGGAACTGATTTAAGTGCTTTAATGTGGCACTTGAGATAAACTGTGAAGGAATGGAATGATAGATCCTGGATGAATAGAGAGAAGGAAGAGTGTATTTTAAGAAGGGGTATTTATGTGATCCAAGATACAGAGATAGGAATGTACTTGAGGAGGTGAGTGTGACTAGAGTTTAGTGAAGGGGAAATGAAAGGCAGAGGAAAAGACACGGCTCTTGTAGCTAAGGATCAGACTCCATGATACAGATTTGGGACATCACTTTTTTCCCCTACTTTTTCCTGTGGAAATGAAGGTAATTTGCAGTTTTAATGTTTGAAGTAATTAGCATTATCTAGGGATTGCCAGAACTTGCTGCACTGAGATGTGTGCCAAAAAATTCTCTGTTTAAAATTTCAACTCAAAATCTAAAAAACAAAAGATATCTTGGAAATTACACTGTGTGTACATGCCTACTCACTTGCTCAATTGTGTCTGACTCTTTGTCACCCCATGGACTGTGGCCCGTCAGGCTTCTCTGTCCATGGAATTTTCCAGGCAAGAATACTGGACTGGGTTACCATTTCTTCCTCCAGAGGATCTTCCCAACCCAGGGATCAAGCCCGCATCTCTTGCATCTCCTGCCCTGGCAGATGGATTCTACCACTGCGCCAGCTCTTGGAAATTACACTATACAGACAATAATCTGCTAACCTAAGGATAGACTCGTGGTCAAGTTAAAAGTTAGGAGAAAGATGTGTTACTGATTCTCCTGGGTCCATACCAGATAACCAAGTCCACTGTCACGTGGAAGTTTTTAAAGGAAATATTAATTGAATAAACAGAAGCTAAGTACAGGCGACCTTGAACGATGTGGTGGTTAGAGGTGCTGACCTTCGCTGTAGTTGAAAAGCCCCTGAATAAGTTGACAGTTGGCTCCCATTTACCTGGTTCTGCATTCTCAGATTCAGCCAACCACAGATCGTGTACCACTGCAGTACGTACTTAGTGAGAAAAATTCACATATAAGTGGACCTGCGCTGTTCAAACTGTGTTGGTCAGGGGTCCACCGTATGTGGATGTACATCTCGGAACTGTCATGGCAGGGAGACCGAATATTGCAGAGGACTTTTAAACGTTTAGATCTAGGTTTGCCTTACTTATTCTGTGGATAACGTAGCGTTTAATTCTTGAATTATCTGTTCAGGAGAAACTTTTATTCTGGAATTCCTGCCTATTTGGGAAAATAATAAGGGAATTTGGATAGCTGGAAGAATGTGCCTTAGATTTTAAAGTAAATTTTTAATTACTTAGAGGAAAAAATAGGTTTGAAACCTTAGAGTCTAAAATGGAAGATAGCGGAAGAGACATGATTTTCTATGAAAAATTGTAAAATATTTATGATCCTGGTTTAGGAAGCACAGGGATAATATCTAAAAACAACCATTGAATTGAATGGATAAATAAAATGTGGTGTATCTGTATACTGGAATATTATTTGACCATAAAAAGGAAGTACTGATATATTTTACAACATGGATGAACCTTGACAGCATTACACTAAGTCAAAGAAGCAGTCATAAAAGACCACTAAGTATGATTCCATTTATATAAGATGTGTGAAAGAGGCTTATCAATAGAAACAAAGTAGAGTAGTGGTTTTCAAGGGTAGGGTGATTGGAAAGAAATGGAAGACTGATTACTAATAAGTATGGAGTTAACTTCTGAGGGCTTGAGAATGTTCCAAAATTGATTGTGGTAATGGTTGCATAAATGTGAATTCAAAAAAACTACTGAGTTATACACCTAAATGGGTGAATTGTAAGGTGTGTGAGTTATATCTCAATAAATTTTTTTTTTTACAAAGAGTCATTGAAATTGCAGGGGCAGCTCAGATCTTATCCATCTAAGAGTCACGTAATGATTGAATCCTCAGAGCTACAGTGTAGAAAGGGCCAAAATCAGGTGGGGGCAGAATGCCACACTCAGGAAAGAAGAAAAGCTTTTTATAGCCTATGTTTAGGTATGAACAGAGGAGGCTGCTTTCTGTCTGCTTCCAGCCTGCTTTGTCAGCTGTGTCTCCTGTGTCCTCTGTTCATTGTGATGGTTCTGCTCAGACCCCCTAGTTTGCTCTTTCTTCAGCATTCAGTGATCTCATTTTTAACTTGATTACTTCCTTCAAGACCCTGTCTCCAAATACAGTCACATTCTGGGGTCCTGGGGGTTAGGACTTTACATCAGGATTTGGAGGTGGGGGACACCATTACGCCGGTATTGCGGCCTAAGGAGAGAGTGTAGCTTGAGGAGGACCAGACAGCTTCCTGCGCACTTGGGCTTTTGAAGGTCAGAGCAGTGAGCCAGCAGAGAAGGTGGAGGAGGAGTCGCCCTGTGTTGTACCCTGCGTGTCGGGGAGGCCTAGAGAAGAAAACGTTTCAAGAAAGACTTGGTTGGCTGTATCAGATGCTGCCAAGATTTCAAGCAAGGTTGGAACAGACATTTGCCTTCTGACTATTTTTGTAGATGAGGCTGTTTGCCCTAAGTTACACAGCCCTCAGACGGCGTTCTGACTGCTCTCGGTGTGGAACTGTGTTGACATACAAAGAGCATACCAGTGGTACGTGTGCTTCAGTGAGTTTTCTAACAGCCGTGATGTGCCCGGTAAACTCAGTCCTCTGGCCCAGTCTTCCTTGTGACCTTTGATGACGTTGCAGGCTGGTAACTGGGGTCTCTAGTACTCTGCTGTGATTGATAGCACCACAAATTTGAAAAGAGTGTTTTATAACATTGAACTCTCTTTTGAGTTAGCCCTCCCAGGTGGCTCAGTGGTAAAGAACCTGCTTGCCAGTGCAGGAGATGCTTGTTCGGTCCCTCGGTCAAGAAGATCCCCCGGAGAAGGAGATGGCTACCCATTCCAGCATTCTTGCCTGGGAAATCCTATGGACAGAGGAGCCGGTGGGCTCCCATCCATGGGGTCGCAAAAGAGTCAGACGTGGCTTATCAATTAAGCAGCAGCAACTGCTTTTAGTTAATAGTTGTGGTATTTTAGTTATTCACCGTTGTGCTGGGAGTTAGGCTGCTAAAGCAGATGTCAGTTTGAATAGTGCTTTACTGCAGTAAAGGCCGCGGTGCAAGCAGCCAAAACTGGAGGCGGTCTGTGACCATTTTAGGCCTCTTCTGGTTCAAGGAGATCCCAGAGGCTGACAGAATGGGTCATAGGACCGTGAGATCTGACAGTCGTAATAGGTAGAAGACGTAGTTAGAGTCAATAGAGGACTTCCTGCGTGGTCCAGTTTAAAAATCCGCCTGCCAAGGCAGGGGACACGGGTTCCACCCCTGACCAGGGACGATCCCACACGCTCTGGGCAGCTGAGCCCGCGCGCCGCAGCTGCTGTCGCCTGCATACCTGGCGCCAGTGCTCTGCGACAGGAGAAGGCCGCACGCCGCAGCTAGAGAGGGACCCCTGCTCGCCACGACTTGAGAAGGTCCTTGTTCACCGCAACAGTGAAGACCCAGCCCAGCACATGATGGATGAATAAATAAATAAAGCTTTTTAAAAAAGACTAAATCCCCATGATTGTTGAAAAATAAAATAAATAAGGAGAATTAGAATAGGGGTAATGGTGGTTTTTAATTATTGTGGGTAATTTGCTGTTAGGTGTTCTTTGTTCATAGGTTATGTATGTTATAGATGAAAGAATATTAGACAACTTTTGATCCTAACTCTGCTACTTTTAATCCCAACTCTTAGCTGCATGACCCTGGGCCTATCATAGAGTCTTTCTGTTTTCTCATTTTAGAAGAATAAAGGGTTAACCAAACCTTTTTCTGTCTAACTTTTTTGAGATTGTTGCAAAGGTCACAGAATGTAGGTGAGAGCCATTTGTAAACTGTAAAATACTCTGCAAAGATAAATGGCTTTATATTCACTAATTTGTCTTTGGTTTATGAGTAAATCAAAT
Source organism: Antilocapra americana (assembly GCA_007570785.1). NCBI lineage: Eukaryota > Metazoa > Chordata > Mammalia > Artiodactyla > Antilocapridae > Antilocapra > Antilocapra americana. The sequence goes on from ML661897.1 coordinate 3,343,272, forward strand.
AAATGTCAGAGAAAACACTGAGCAGGTCTATTTATGTCCAAAAACTGGTTCAGCTATCTATAAGGTCAGCATTAAATGGTCAAAAGTTATGGTTAGGTCACAGAAAAGGAAATACTCATTGAAAACCGACATGAAAAATGATCACTCTCATCACTACAGAAAAATATAAATAATTATTATCATTTCATGCCTATTAAATTATTTAATAATTTATTAGTTCATAAGGGTTGGGAAAAATTGGTTGTTTCATACAATATTGGAAAGTATTGGTATAATCCTTGTAGAAGACAGTTAAGCAGTGTTTCACAGGTGTCATTAAAATGCTCATTTCCTTTGATTCCTGTATGTTTATCTTAATGTTAGTAATAAAAAAGTTGCATAAGGATATTTATTACAGTGTTACTTATGACATTATAAATTGGGAACCATCTCTATGTCCTATGATTGAATAATTATTAAATAATAATAGAAAAGCTTAGCTAGTATGAAACCGTTAAAAATAAAGGTTAGTGTTGAAGATTAAAAATGAAATACTTATGATACAAAAGAAAATATAGAACTTTAAAACTTTATCTGTATAAGCAGGCAGAAAGTTGCAGAGGGAAAAATGGCAGCAGTTATATTAAATGGGGGTGACAAATCATTTTCTTTTTAAAAGCATCTTTAAGATTACCATATGGTTTTAGTAGCATGTAAAATGTAGGATGAGATACTATAATGAATAGCTTTTTCCAAGTTATCTTGTCCTAGTGTTTTTGACTTCCCAAACCCTGAAGCCAGTAACTCTGAGACTCTGAGATCTCTGGCTCAGATGGTAAGGAATCTTGCCTGCAATGCAGGAGACCCGAGTTCGATCCCTGGGTCAGGAAGATCCCTAGAGAAGGGAATGGCTACCCACTCCCGCATTCTTGCCTGGAGAATCCCATGGGCAGAGGAGCCTGGCGGGCTATAGTCCATGGGGTTGCAGAGTCAGACATGACTAAGCAAATAACACACTGAGACCTAACATCTCTTAGCATATTCAAAGGAAGATTTGTGTTTATAGCTAAGGGTCTAAAATTTACTTAAAGTTGTGTGGTAATTCTAATACTAGTGGTAAATGTAACATGACAATTCCACAGAATGATGAGCACTGGGGTCACTTGGAAAAGATTTTTCTCTGGGCAGGTAAGATCAGAAAAGTCAGTAAGCATGGCTTTGTTCTCTTAAGACCTAAAAAACTTTTCTTAGAGAACTAAGAATAAAGGAAAGAATAAAGAAGCAAAAAGACAGGAGAGAGAATATTTACTGGAAATACTAAGTAGAGTTTAAGGAAAGAACAGTGTGGTTGGAGGCAATTAAATAGTCTGGGACATTTTTAGTTTGATTTGGAACAAATTTAAAGATCAGCATGTATTAATTTTACTGTATTGTTGCCTGAAACACTAACTCAGATTATATCTGTATTCCTTCCAGCTTCATAAAATTCTTGGAGATAAGGTGAATAATACGGCTGTAATTGAAAAACAAGTACTAGAACTTTGGGATAGGCTGTATCATTCTTGGTTTGTAAAGGTGAGTTATTTTAGCTAAGGATTTCAGTTGTAAACTAACAGTATCCTTTTATGGTCTCATTGACTAGGTCGGATTTTGTTAACCCTGGGATTTCATTTATTGACATTTTTAAGCTGCAAGGTCTTAAGCCTCAGGTCATTAAAAATCAGCTTGAATTGGTGATTAACCTCCATGGCAGAACCCACCAGTTTCTCTGTGATTGGTGTTCTATCCGCTTTCCATTATCCTCAAAAGTGTCTCATCCTCTTAACTAGATCTGTGCAGTAGAAGTATGATGCAAGCCATATATGTAATGTTAGCTTTCTAGTGGCTGCATTAAAACAAAAAAAGAAAAAAAAAAAACTAGGATGGATGAGATTCATTTTAATAACGTATTTTACTTAACACAGTATACCCAATATATGTCATTTCCATATGGAATGAATGAAAAAGTAGTGAGATTTAATATTTTATGTATAGCATATACATATAAAATCTTTTCCATTCTAAGTGTTAGAGGTCTGGTTAATCTTTTACACTAAGACCATATTTAGGTCCTCCGTAGCCACAAGTGAATAGTGGCTACTATTTGGGACAGTACAGCTCTGGACATTAAGAACTTTTTCTTTGAGGAAGTGAAAATAGATACGAAAGTGTAGAGATAATTATTTTATTTTAAAGAAACCTTTAGTGCTACTTGTACTGATGCATATCATTTTTTACTAAATGTAAAAATGACGATCTGAAAGCAGGTAGTCGTGCAGGCCATTCTGTACACTGGGTTGGGCAGGGCCACATCAGGGACTGTGCTGTGGAAGATGCCCGTGCAGGGGGAGAGAGATCGACTGGGGCAGAGTTAGCTTGGGGAGCAGGGAGGAGGGTGCGATTGAAAATTTGCGTATGTTCCCTAGTGACCTGTTTGGCACTGTGTACTCTTGCCAGTTAAGCTCAGTCGCTCAGTTGTGTCCGACTCTATGTGACCCCATGGACTGCAGCACGCCAGGCCTCCCTGTCCATCACCAGCTCCTGGAGCTTGCTCAAACTCGTGTCCATCAAGTCAGTGATGCCGTCAAACCACCTCACCCTCTGTCGTCCCCTTCTCCCACCTTTAATCTTTCCCAGCATCAGGGTCTTTTCTAGTGAGTCAGTTCTTCGCATCAGGTGGCCAGAGTATTGAAGTTTAAGCTTCAACATCAATCCTTCCAATGAATATTTAGGACCGATCTCCTTTAGCATGGACTGGTTGGATCTCCTTGCAGTCCAGGGGACTCTCAAGAGTCTTCTCCAATACCACAGTTCAAAAGAATCAGTTCTTCAGTGCTCAGCTTTCTTTATAGTCCAACTCTCACATCCATACATGACTACTGGAAAAACCATAGCCTTGACTATATGGACTTTTGTTGACTCTTGCCTAGGAGAAGTTGAAGGAATGGTGCTAGGTTTTGTGGGTTTTTCAAAAATTGGGAGTTAAAGTTAACTGGGAGTACCTCCTGGTAGTCCAGTGGTTAAGACTCTGAGCTCCCAGTGCAGGGGACCCCGGTTTGATCCCTTGTCAGAGAGCTACATCCCACATGCCACAACTAAGAGTTTGCCTGGCGCAACGAAAGACCCCATGAGCTACGACTAAGATCTAGTGGAGCCAAATAAATAAATATTAAAACCAAACAAAACCTAACTGGGGAATGTCTGGGTAGATGCCTACTGAAGAGCCAGTTACAAAGGTTGCATCTGTTTCTTCTGCTAAGTCTGGGGCTTCTGCTTACACACAAACAGCTTTTACTGTCCCTCACCCACTCTGAGCTTCCTGAATGGTCCAGGGAGGTCAGGTCAGTGTTTGTAAGTGGGTAACTGCATTGCTCTTTTACTAGGACCTAATGTTTTCATTGCTGATGAAGACTGGCATCCCTGGGCCTTTTGGAAAAGTGCGAAAATGGAAAAACATGCAACATGTGAAGAATCTACTTCTGTTCCTAAATTTTAACCTTACTAGCCACTTGGTTGAATCATCACCCTATCACATCTGTTATTTCTGCATATCTGACAATGTAATTCTTCTCTAGATAGACAAGTTAGGTTTCTCCTCTGCACCCTTCTTTCTCTTTCATATTCTGTTTTTCCCTCTTTTATTGAGATTTGATTAATACATATATACCATTATAGTTAATATTGCTTTTAGCTCTACTTTTTCATATTTTTTTTTCTCTCTGCTCTTTTTAGCTTGTTTTCAAGAGTAATAAGGTAGATGAGGAAAGGAGAGAAAAAGCAAAAATGGGAGACTAAAAGGTTAGAGGGGAGAAAGAGGGGGAAAAATAAGATGAAAGCATATACTGTGTTCATATTCAATTGAATAGACTAACGAGTAAAGTGTGTTCATGAACATGCTTAGGAGGGATGCCTTTACGCTAGGCTGAGACACAGTAGCTAGAGTATAAACAGAAAAATATATTTCGGGTCTTTTTGATGGAGTTCTTTGTTAATTTCTGATATGATACAAAGTTTTTCATCTCCTGTGTATTTACTAAACTGCTCAAGTGGACCTGAAACAGAGTAGGCTATTGACATGTCTTCTTGTCTTTAGTTTAAGATGGGGATTTCATGTCCGAACTGTTTTATTCCACAGAACGTATCGCACGCTGGAAGGCACAGAGGACACAAGCTGCACATCAGTCGTCAGAATAGCTGGCTGGGGGACATTCTCGACTGGCAGGACATCGCCTCCTTTGTCCATGAGAACATTGAGACATTTCTTTCGGTAAGAAACAGTATTTTTTAATTAAATTGGACTTAGGAAAAAACACTCTAATTCCCAGGTTTTTTTTCACACACGTAAGTGTCTTTCATTACCCTGTTTTTAATGCCATGAGATTTTGTAGTTTTCAAAATTCTCAATGCACCAGAAAGATGTCCAAAAGCCATAGACCTCAAGTGTAGCTCCCCTGACACCTCCTCTATGACTAAAGAGTAACCAAGAGATGCTGGCTCTGGAAGCATGCGCGATGCTGTGGCTCCCGGGCTCTGAGAATGGTGTTCTCATCGCCTAGACTGATCAGAATGCCCCCAGTTGAACCACCAGCAAGGGAGCCGCCTTTGGTTGGTGCAGTCCTTTGGCAGATAGAAATACGGTTCCAGGTACAGTAGAGAGGCTGGATGTTTAAAGGCTTAGATCTCTGTCATCTCTTCTGTCCTTCCTTCATGCGCCATCCACCTGTGCCCTGTTTTCCCAAAGGTTGGAGGCAGCAGGGAACAGTTGCAGTGCTGCTGATTTCACTCCATAGCGTACTTTGTGAGGTCTCTCGGCCTGTGGCTTTTTACAGAGATGAGAAGTCCTCTCTTGGGAATAAACCTGTAACTCTTACCATGTTAATAAAACTGGAGGTTTGGGACTTCCCTGGTGGTCCAGTGGTTGGGAAAAGTCTGTCCAGCGCAGAGGGTGCAGCTTTGATTCCTAGTTGAGGAGCTCGGACCCCACGTGCCTCAGTGCCAAAAAAACAAAACAAAGTGGAAGCAGTGTTCTGCCAAATTCAACAAAAAGTTTAAAAAAAAAAAATGGTCCACATAAAAAAAAAATCTTTAAAAACTAAAATTTTTTAAAAAGTGGAGGTTTGCTGTGCTAGACGTTTTTAAATTTTAATTTTTATCAGAACAAGAGATGCTGCTGCTGCTGCTGCTAAGTCGCTTCAGTTGTGTCCGACTCTGTGCAACCCCATAGATGGCAGCCCGCCAGGCTCCCCCGTCCCTGGGATTCTCCAGACAAGAACACTGGAGTGGGTTGCTATTTCCTTCTCCAGTGCATGAAAGTGAAAAGTGAAAGTGAAGTCGCTCAGTTGTGTCCAGCTCTTCAGGACCCCATGGGCTGTAGCCTACCAGACCCCTCTGTCCATGGGATTTTCCAGGAGAGAGTACGGGAGTGGGGTGCCATTTCCCTCCAGAACAAGAGATAACCATAGCTGAAAAGTCGAGGTTACTTTGAGGTGTTAAATAATGAATAATGTTGGCTGTGCTCTGTGCTTCGCCCCTTCAGTCTCATTCTCCAGAGCTCTCCCTTCTTTTAACTTTCTCTGTGTATTTACCTCTAAATTTCTAAAATAATGTTTATGCTGCTCTTTCTTGGTTTCACAGTGTTATCTTTGGCTTCTGACATGGAAGATGAAGATACAAGTCTCTCAGTGCCTCCTTACTGCTCCTCTGGGGTTTTCTTACGACTCTGCTGGGCCCTTCGCCCATTCTTGCACTCACATTTTTCCATCCTCCCAGTCACCTAATATAGCTGTGATAGTTTGATGTTAAATCTAGAAATTGAGGTCCTTCAGTTCTAAGAATGTTGCTTTTGATAATCCCTTCCCTCTGTTTTCTCTAGTCCAGTGGCTCTCAAATTTTTTTGGTCTGAGAGCTCCAAAGAGCTTTTGCTCATGTGCATTCTATTGGTATTTATTGTATTATCAGTTAAAACCAAGAACTTTAAAAATACTTAACAGCTCACTAAAATATAATGTTAACTTGTTGACATAAAGAACATACTTTTTGTGTTTGAAAAATAACCATTTTCCAAAACAAAATAATGATTTAGTGATAAGAGTGGCTTTCATTACATTTTTGCAAACCTATTTAATGTCTGGATTCTCATACTTGTTTCTGTACTCAAGTCTGTTGGAATATTTTGTTTTCTCACATACTTCAGTAGGTGAGGAAAACCCAGCCTCACATAGATATGTAGCTGGAAAAGAGAGGGAAGTCTTTTAATAACCTTTTCAGATCACTGTGACAATTCTTTGATTCTACTCTTGACACTCAACAGATGGTATTTCTTTAAGGTTAGTTGCAGTGTGGAATTTGAAACCGTATCAGTGAACTTTTTCTACTCTCTTATATTAGGGTCCATGGATCTGTCTTGGCTAGGAATAGATCTTTCACCCTTAACATGATTTTGTAGTGTGCACTGGTCATTTGGAATCAATGTTCATTAATTTCTAAATATTGACATATATATTCTAAATATTGACGTATTTTATTATACAGTACTAAAAAAAAATCACATGTATGGCAAAACCAACACGATAATGTAAAGAAAAAAATTTTTTTTTAAACATCATCACCTGTCTCATCAGAAAAAATTTTAAGAAACTGTCAAGGTCAGCCCTTGATTCAGTTTTTTAGTTTTATAATACCTAACATCTATTATTTTCTGAACCTTTCTTCTTAATCCCTTTGAGTACATAGAAAAGTTACTGGATTGTGGCCGGCAACTACCAGTTTACAGTTAATATATTCTGTTAATTTGTTAAGAATTACCACAGCGTATTTCCTATCAGTCTGACCCAGAAACTTTTTTTTTTAATTTTTAATAAAAATTCCAAAAGACTGAATTCCCGAAAAGAATGCTTGTCAAAATCACAAGTAAGGGCATTGTTGGTTTGTTTCTTAGAATCAGTGGCATTATTCATTCATTCTTTATCCCACAAGGCCAAACAGTCAGTCATGCATATTTTTGTAGGCATCGTGAAGCATTTGCAAGATTTTATGTAAGGAGTTATTGTAAATGAAACTAGCCTTCCAAACTCCTCTCTTGAAGGCTGAGCTGAGGTTTGCAAGAAACACTGAGGACAACAAAATATGCCTTTTATAAGTCGTACATTTGAGGCAGGAAAGGAATGGATAGGCGTTTCACAGAACAGATGGTATAACTTGGACATATGACAGAAAACAGAATTTCTCTTTTGGAAAGGGCACCAAAATAAAACCAGATATTAAGAGTTCTGGTGCCCAGCTCTGGTTCTGCATATTAGCTTCAGGCCCTTGGGCAACTTTTTTAAAATCCCTGAGCTTCAGTTTGTATATCTGTAAAACAAAGGTCATATCATCTCCACTGCTTCCCTCGCTATCTTGCTGTGAGGTTTAGGGAAGCATTTTGAAAGCTATAATGGAAGGTGTTTTTCTGATCATCTTGCTTCCATGTTTTTCATTAAGAGGGAGGTTAGTCCTCTTCAGTCTGATTTAGGTGCTGACCATCCAATGATGTCCATGTGTTCAGTCGTCCCTTGTGTTGTTGGAAAGAGGGTGTTTGCTATGACCAGTGTGTTCCCTTGGCAGTGCTCTGTGAGCCTTTGTCCTGCTTCATTCTGTACTGCAAGGCCAAACTTTCCTGTTACTCCAGGTATCTCGTGACTTCCTACTTTTGCATTCCAGTCCTCTGTGATGAAAAGGACCTCTTTTTTTCATGTTAGTTCTAGGAGGTCTTATGGGTCTTCATCGAACCGTTCAGCTTCTTCAGCATTAGTGGTTGGGACATAGACCTGGATTACGGTGATATTGAATGGTTTGCCTTGGAAATGATCGTTCTTTCATTTTTAAGACTGCACTCAAGTATGCATTTGGGACTCTTTTGTTGACTATGAGGGGGCTACTGCATTTCTTCTAAGGGATTCTTGCCCACGGTAGTAGATATAGTAGTCCTCTTGGGGATAATAAGAGAATAGACATTATCAAGTAGAACTTTAAATTCATGAAGAGATAGAAAATGAAAACATGTAGGTGTGCTATAAATATTATACATCTTTTTTCAGTAATATTTAACATGTATTAATATTTGGTTCTAGTGAATTTGCTGGTGGATCAAATGAACTCAGTAGGTCTTAATATAGGGTCATATCTATCTGAGGAAAGATTTTCAGTTGCAGAGCTCTGACCCCATATGTTCATTTTGTTTTTTTGACTTCAGTTCGTTTCTGTTATTGTGACTTTAGTGAAGTCATTGAAGTGATGTTTTTTATATTATTCGATTGTTCTAAGTTGGAGATGGCAAGGTGGTAGGGGAGGTAACTAATAAGACAAATATTAGAATTTCATCGCCTGCACTTGTGGTCCTACAAGCTACATTCAATTGCAGGTTACATTCTGGTATATTCTCCTGTAGGTATCTTTTTCACATAGTTATAATCATCCTGTGTATAAACTTTTTGTGTCTAGTTTTTTAAACATAGCATCATATCATAAAATATATTTCTGTGTTATAGCAGGGATGTTTTAATGGCTGCCTAATGTTTGTAGTAGGTTCACCATAATTTATTTAACCATTTTCCTTCCTAAGCATCATTCAAATGTTTGCAGATCTTAGAGTCTCTGTGGATCGTCATGAGCCGGAACGTGAGCCTGCTCTTCACCACCGTCACCACGCTGCTGACCATCCTCTTCTACAGCGGGACTGCCCTCCTCAACTTTGTCCTGTCGCTGGTACGTACACACAGAAGAGTACACGGCACACGCCTTCCACAGTAGAGCATTCTTGGTTCCACTTGTGTTTCCTTCCTGTAGTTTCCAAATGTGATGTTTTAGGAGATACTGTCCTTTGTTTTGCAGATAATTTTCCTGACCACACTATTTTATCTGTTAAGTTCCAGTGATGAGTACTACAAGCCAGTGAAGTGGGTGATAAGCCTGACACCACTATCTCAACCAGGTCCTTCTTCTAATATTATTGGCCAGTCTGTGGAAGAAGCTATCAGGTAGGGATAAGATTTATGCTGTTCTTACTTCCCTCAGAAACTGCTCTCCACGAGAGGCCTGTTTTTCTGTCTTGAGCCTTCCTGACAGCATTCAGTGCTAAACGACTCAGGGACACTGGTGTTTTCAGATTTTTAAAATCTCCTTTGTGAGGATAACATACAACATTTTCAGTGTCCTGCTCTCAAGTCTGTGATGTGCCAGGATCTAGTGGCCTGTCCCCATCAGCTTTCCATCCACAGGCTCTTATTCCAGCTCCTCATCGTCACATGATTTATTCAGGTGAAGCCCCTCCTGCACCACACATGCACCTCTCCTTCCCTCAGACGCCTCCTCATACTCACAGGAATTCTGACTTTGCTCACGGAGGAGAGTAGGTGGCCTTCCTGTTTCTTCCTGTTGCCCTCTGCAGCCAGGTTGTGCCCTCTGGGGGGGCACTTTGGATCCTAGACATGAGAGATTTGGAGACTTGATCTCCAAGTCATAGGCTCTGTGTGTGTCATAGGTTCTGGCCAGAAACTTCCATCATGTCATCTGATATCCATGCATCACAGGCTTGACTTTTGAATGAGCTGATTCTTCAACTTTTATTCTTCATATCCTCTTTCCACATCACTGACTCCCTTTTCCTCTTCATCATGTCAGGTAGGGAGAGGCCTTTTGCAGCCTTGTTTCAGCTCCTTCCCCAACCTTTGTCCCTCATTGTTCTTAACTCATTAATAAGACTCTACTTCATTTTGACTTCTGTTGAATAGCTACTCAAATTAAGTCCTCATGTTATCCATAAGAGCTTCTTTTTTTTAATAAGTTGTTAGGTGTCTCAAGCTTCTCTGAATAGTGAATCTTTGGCTGGCATTTCTGTTTCCACATACTTTTAAGAAAATGGTGATTGCTTGAAACTAGTCTTCCACGAAAATCTTGATTTGACCTGATAATTTTGTCTGACTTATTTTGGCTATTTTTTTTTTTTTTTCCTCACTGTGTTCATGTAACAGCTGATGAGGATACCACTTTAATCTGGAAAATCCTTGGTTACATTCAAGTAGCATGCATGCACCTAAACTGTATTTTTCTCTGGAAACTTTGCTAGGTTTTTTTCCCTTTTTTCCTCCTAGACTTTATTGGACAGTTGTTGTTTTAGTCACTAAGTTGTGTCCGACTCTTTTGCGACCCCATGATCTGTAGCCCGCTGGGCTCCAATGTCCATGGGATTTCCCAGGAAGAATAGTAGAATGGCTCGCCATTTCTTCCTCCAGGGAATCTTCGTGACCTAGGAATCAAACCCTCGTCTCGGGCATTGGCAGGCGGATTCTTGACCACTGAGCCACCGGGGAAGCCGTTATTGGACAGTAAGTGGGATTAAAAACACAAAAGCTCGTCTCCCCTTGGGTGCTCCAGGTGTCCTCCTGGAGCCATCCATGTCATGATTCCAAGTTCAGGACTATATTGTCTACTGTAACAGCTTTCAGGGTGAAGTTGTCTTCAGGAAAGATACTTTTTGTTTCAGCAACCCTTCTAAGCCTATTTGACCTTTGATTATCATCTTTATTGGGCATCCCTGGTGGCTCAGACGGTAAAGCGTCTGTCTACAATGCGGGAGACCTGGGTTTGATCCCTGGGTTGGGAAGATCCCCTGGAGAAGGAAATGGCAGCCCACTCCAGTACTGTTGCCTGGAAAATCCCATGGACGGTGGAGCCTGGTGGGCTACAGTCCATGGGGTCCCAAAGAGTTGCATACGGCTGAGCGACTCCACTTTCTTTCTTTTCACTTTATCATCTTTATTAATCTAGCGATAGATTAACTTTAGTTTATCTAAATGACATCTGACCCAGATAAGTTTATGCAAATATTCTTACCAAAAAGGAAAAATAACTTTCTGTCTTCCCAGTAAAGTTATGGAGTCAACTGTATCAAGGCTGTCAAAATCCTCTAAGTGATGTGACTTAAGCCAAGTCTTACAGTAAATTATCTAGCTTGTCTATAAAGAACTTAAAGAAAGATACTACATTTTCCTGACATAACCTTTTTTAGCATAGCTGACCGTCCTCTGAATATCTGTCATTGAGTCATTTGTTTCCACACCAGATAATGCCATCTCCTTTGTTTTAAACATTATTCTTTAATGTCATGGTTTCTTGGAATTGGTAAGCAGAGCTGTAATTTGCACCCACATCCAGCTGATGAAGATCACACATTCTTCTGGTATACCTTGATGCTTTCTTCTAGGAGGAAGTGGTTGTATCAAAAGTGATGAATTAAATTTGTGGTACTGTTAACATTATTCAGCTGGATACATGAAGTCGGCAGCTAAAAATTTAGTTCTTTGTAGAGAAAGATAAATACCATATTATCCACTTATATATGGAATCTAAAAAAAAGAGATGTGAACGAATTTATTTACAAAACAAATGAACTCAACAGTCATAGAAAACAAACTTATGATTACCAAAGGGGATATGGAGAGGGTCAAATTAGGAGTTTGGGATTAAAATATACATACTACCTGTGTATATAAAAAATAACTAGGACCTGCTGTATATCACAGGAAACTCAATATTGCACAGGATATATATATGTATGTATAAGTGAATCACTTTACTGTACCTGAAGCAAACACAACATTGTAAATAGACTGTATTTCAGTGAAGAATTTTAAAAAATTGACGTCTTTGGTTCAGGAAGGAATTTGAGGTTAGAGAGAGTATAGTCATCTACAGTGATATGAGGAAATATATGTCTCTTTACAGGTTAGATTTACTTTATCTTCTTGGGATTGTACACATTAATTATGTGCTGTAACAGTAGCCTGTGTCTTGGTTCTAATGTGTACTCATTCAAAAGCCATTCATTTTATTTTTAATATGGAAAAAAGTATAACAACCCTCAGGAGCAGTACAATAACCCTAATTGTTCTCAAAATTGATAGATTTCTGTGAAAACTGTGGTGCAGACAAGATAACTTGTTACAGGCGGGGCCATTTTTCTAAGCACAGCTATAAAGTTATATAAATTATAGATTATAATTCAGGATGACTTTTAGCAGTCTGAGTGCTTTTTATTTCTTTACTGGGTCAAATTCAAGACTTAAAATATGCAGTTTTACATAGATGCCTCTGAAGAAATTTCTCCTGTATGCAAGATAACCATGATCTCTAGGTCCACAAACTCCTGTCAGTTTTTCATTCTTAGGGGTTATATTCAAGATGGAATATGTTTCTTCATGGAGAAAGATTTTAAGAGGGAAAAATCTTCTATAAATGACCGTGCAAATATTATTACAATGTCCTGAGGCTGTAGTTTAGTCTGTAAATTTTCAATTATATCAGATTTTATAAGCACCAATCATTAGTCATCATCATTGTTGCAGTTAAGTGAATTATTAGACTCATTTCACATTATTCATTAATAAGTTTAAAAAGCGGAATTGAAATTGGGAGTGAACTGCATGTCCAGACAGTGAAAGTGTCTTTGTTCTTCAAGCTTTGCCTTCTGAAATATGTGGCTACTTGATACAAACACTGTCCCATTGAATTTCTGAACCTTTGTTGTTTTTCTCCATTCTGGATAAGTGTTCTCTATACTGACTACATTTGCAGTTGGGTTTACATTTCATGAATTTTTGAGTTAGTGGCATGCATCCTTCACCCTCAAACCATGTTCCACTCCTCCCCTTCGAGCATGTCGTGTCCCGAATGTTCGCATCACACCCTCTCCCCCGATGCTCCATTCTGCTTGCTCTGGTGGAGATATTGCACATTACTAAGTTGCATGTTGTCACGGCCTCAGTGCAATTTAGTGTGTGTGATATTTTCACATGAGTGCATGCACACGGGTATGGCTCTTGCTTGTGGATTACAGCTTTTCAGGGCCGGTGGGGGCGGGGTCCTAGTGATCTGTTTGGTTGGAGAACGCGTGTACTGTGAGATTTTCCTTTGGGGAGTAAACATGCTTCCCACCTCTTGTTTTGCAGAGTTGAAAATACCAGGGTTAATAGAAATTGATGTCAATCATTTAGTAAATCAGTATTTCCAGTTTTTACTGGAAATATTAAATTTTAAATATTCATTGGAAATTGTTGTAGATTTAAGATTATAAATATTGTTTAAGTTGAAATGTATAAGGAAGAGTTTAAAGCTGTAAGAAAATGTATTTTCACTTATTTGAAGAGATTTCCTAATGCTGTAATAGAGAGGCAGAATTTCATGCATATTCAGGAAATTAAATTAATTTGTTTAATTTATTAATAATTTAAGCTAGAGTTCTTAAAAATAACCAAGTCAGTAAATATAATGCCTTTTTCACTTACTTGATTAAAGATCAACCTAATAAGCCTAAACTTTGCTTCAGGTTTCTAAGGGAAATAAATGTCTTTTAAAAATTTTATATTTGGTTTCTCTTTGTGGTGCTTTAAAAATTGCTAAATTCATTTTATTAGTCTTAAAATAGAACTAGTATTGAGATACAAATGTTTGCTATTTGTGTGTGTAATTGAAACAACCTCTTGTTGATTTTTTAGTTAGTGCTAGAGCAGTAAGTATCCATGATTGGTAGGCATTGTCAAAGACACAAACCCGTGTATTAACTATATAAAAATATTGAATTAATGTTTACCACTACACAGGACTCCACAGGTTTCATGAGATGCCTCTGTCATAGGCTTGTGTGTGTGACTCACTGTTGTTTCCAGTGGGGACGGAAGGCGTCCATGGGAGCAGCCCGTCCCGGGCCACTTAGCAGCACGCCTCGTCTGCGCGCACAGCGTGCTTTCCCCTCCTGGAAAGCCAGCATCAACCAAGTTTCTGTCTGATTTGCTGTGAAACTGGGTCCCTGGGGTAAATCAGGAAAGGGAGGGAGTTGCAATGAAGGGAGCTGGCGGATCCTTTTCCCAATTGGTTTGTTGTCGTTTAGTCCCTACATTGTGTCCGACTCTTTTGTGGCCCCATGGAATTTCCTAGGCAAGCATACTAGAGTGGATAGCAGTTCCCTTCTCGAGGGGATCTTCCTGACGCTGGGTTTGAATGCAGGTCTCCTGCACTGCAGACAGATTCTTTGCATTGCAGGTGGATTCTTTACCATCTGAGCCACCAGGGAAGCCCTCTGGGAATAACATACTATAGTGATTTTCTTCCTACGAAAAATGGTTTCATTATCTCTTTGACTGGTGTATCTTTGTCCTTAGGTCCCTTATGAGAATACAGCTCATTGCCCCATTTTTTCTAGGCTTACCCCTTGGGATATCTTACCCTTTCCTATGATTAGGACTTTTCTGGCATATCTCAAATTTTGTCCCAAATTTGCTTTTAAGCCTTGTCTCTTATTTCCAGCTACCTCCAGGGTATTTCCATCATCCTTTTTTTGGCTAAACATGGCCCAACTAAACATATTCCCTTTTCTTCCATGTTCTCTCCTTTCCTGGGGTTCTCCATGACTTTGCTACACTGCCCTTCTTTCTCCCTCAGATTTAAAACCCATATCTCTCATGTTCCTTTTTTCTTCCATATTTTCTATTCAGTTACTCTTCAGATTGTTTATATTTCCTGTATATATATATGTATATGTCCCTTCCTTTCAGTCTTTTTGATACCTATTCCATCTGTGTCCTTATTGTCAGAGGTCATACAGCACCTTTAAGATATTTTTGAGTGAAAGCTGCTGGTCAGTATGACAGGATTTTACAATTAGGGAGCCACTCTGTCACCAAGTCCGTGTCTCAGACCGGTATGAAATGATTGAATCACTAGGTTCCAGAGTTTGACTTGACTCTCACAGAACCCCTCTTGGGATGCTTTAGAAAAGCTTGGCGTGTCCTTCTCTGTGTACAGCATCACCTTTGCTGCCACGGTCTCTGCTTTGTTCCGTTACAGATAGCTTCTCTCCTTCTCTCCTGAGTGTATGAGAGTGCCTCCCGTGTACCCCAGAGATTCCTTGTGTTTGTGACTTTGTGATACCCTGGGATGATTTTAGGTTTGTTGTCTTTGAGCTCTCTCTGAGCGGTTCCTTATTTCTTCTCCTTAACACAGTCCTACCTTAAGTCTTCCAACTGAAAAGCAAAAATGAAGTACCCTCGATTGCATATGTTCATTCCTATTAATCATTGAATATGTGTGCCAGTTTTTACACCTCTTGTATTTTAATCTCTGATTTTACTTTGGAATTAATAAGATTTATTTTCTGTAAATTCTTTCCAAGTGACCTGCATTGTTTGATACCATTTTTAGACGTTACTTTGTAAGTTGGGTTGCATGGTTTAAGAAACGTGGAAACATTTTGTTAACAAAAGAAGAAAGGCCGATGAAGTACCAGTTATATTATCCCTCACTTGCTCTTCCCAAGGGGAGGGCTGGTTACAGCCTGGATGTCTCAGAATTTAATTACCTCCTCAGAAATAAGATAATCACACTTATTTTTCTTTCTCTTTATTTTGGTGGTGAGTAATCTGCCTCAGAAGTGAAAAGTTGATGAGTTATTTCAGTGAATAGGATATCTTAAGGTTTTTCTGTTATCTTTCCATTAGAGAAATTTAAAGAACAGTTGAGTAGATCTATTTCAAGGTTTAAATACAAGATTTGTATATTTGATTGAAATAAAATGAAAACAGCATTCTCAGGCCACTGGAAAAATCGAAGCTATTATCAGATTTGGAATAAACTAGCCAGAAGCCTAGAAATAATTGATTTTTCTGAATCCCAGTATGATACTGTGTTTATTTTGTTTCCACTTTTATCTTTGGACATTGCAGAGGGGTGTTTGATGCTTCCCTCAAAATGGCTGGCTTCTATGGATTATATACCTGGCTGACTCATACTATATTTGGCATCAATATTGTCTTCATACCATCAGGTAACAGGTGTATCATAACTTCTGCTGTGCTCTATTTAAGGAACATTCAACCAGTTTACATGTATCCTCATCTTCGTCAAACTTGAAATGCCAAATTTTGATATCTAGTCTAGATTAGCAGCAGAAATGTGATTTGTAATGTTTGTCTATTGCTGTGTCCCCAGTAGCTAGAATAATACCCCGTACATAGTAAACACTGCATAAGCAACAAATATTTTTTTGTTAATTGAACACACTATTCTGAAAAGGGTTGATTGTGAAGTAAGGTCCTTCAACTAGCAAGGTTATTTGTGGTGGGTTTTTTCGTTTTTTTGTTTTTAGATACACTTTATTAGAAAGAAGCAAGGGTAAGGAATGTATGTTCTCCTCTGAGATTTAGAGACTAACCTCTGATTTGGCTTTGGTCTCAGTACAAATATTTGGCCAGTGCTCTACAGTTATAGGACTGAACAGTTGTCCTTTGGTGACCCTGAGGGAGTGGTTCTGAGACCCCCTGAAGATCCCACCGTCTGTGGGTGCTCAGGTACCTTGGCTCTCTGAACCTGCAGGTTCCGCATCTGAGGATACTGAGGCCAGCTACATACATGTTAACTAGCCCTCCATTGAGAGTAACAGCAGTGGGACACTAAGGTTTGTGACTTAGGAGTAGAAGTGAACGCACACTTCAGAAGGATTTTCGTGATCCAGTTTTACGATCTTGGATTTCATATAACAGCAGATTCAGTTAAACAGGGCGTATTGTTGCCCTAAAATTTGAGTATGTATTTGTTTAACTTGTTCTGGTGAAAATTTTTAAACAGTAGGAGCTAGTGTTTAGATTCTGCTATTGGTATTGCTTTGATGATGATGTTAAAGTCGCTTCTTCTTTCTAATCTTATTTTAGCCTTAGCAGCAATCCTTGGAGCAGTGCCATTTCTGGGCACATACTGGGCAGCAGTACCTGCAGTTCTTGATCTGTGGCTTACCCAAGGCTTAGGATGCAAAGCCATCTTACTGTTGGTTTTTCATCTCTTGCCAACCTACTTTGTAGATACTGCCATCTATTCTGATATATCAGGGTAAGTATTGCACTTCTGCAGTTGGTGATACATCAGATCCAGGAATTTCTCTGGCCTTTTTTTATGAATTATTTTTTTACTTTTCCTTTTGGGCATGGGGTGAAAGGACAGGTGATTGTAATCACTTATCTGTTGTGATCCCACTGATATAATCAAAGTTTAATTTATATGATTAATATCATTCACAAGGTATGCTATTTTGTTCTTAGTAAGTAGTGTTTACAATATATGAGACCATGGGCTAAAGTAAAATTGTGAATAATATGCTGATTTAGTAATATTTAATGTAGAAAAAAGTACTCCTGTACATACTTCAAAATAAGAATATTTTAAGTACAGTAAGAAGTTAGTAATTATTTTCAGAACTTCTTTGCTTTTGGATAAACAGATTTTTAGATTGTATGAGGATTTCCATGTAAAATGAAGTCTCATAAGTTTGTATCTGAGAAACAGTGCTTTCTTTCTTACTTAAGGTACTATAGTATGGTTCTGTGATGAATACAGGTTAAATTTAAGGCAGAAGCCAAGCTAGCAATATAATAAATATGTCATTTTTGTAGATTTTGATGTCTCTTTTAACAATTTGCATTTAATAAATCAAGCTGATTTTCATTTAGCCACATATCAAGAGAAACATTGCTTATTAGAATCTAGAATGTGACCAAATAATTGAATTTTATTCAGCTACTCAGTATTAGAATATGACCTACTTAAACTACCGTCATAGTTAATATATTAAATTTTCTTTAAATAAAACTCATTACAATAAGAGTAGACAAGATCAAAGTTTATAGGAAGAGGACCCTTCAGTTAATTTGAAATTATGAAGAGACAAGTTATATGCTACCTTGTTTTCTTTCTAGTTAAAGTAGAAAATAAATATATAGAACTACTAAGAAGCCCCAAAGTTTCAGAGCAAAAAGAAACAAGCACATCTATAAGTGAACTTTAGGGGAACTTTTGTGCCTAAAACATCAATATAAAAGGAGAACTTCACAGTGTGTTTAACTAACATTTAATAGTTGAAATCTAAATAATAACTACTTACATGATTTATAGTTAAGTAGTTTCACTTCTTTAAATTTTGTTGTAAATTTTATATTAAGGTTTAGCTAGAATTGATGTTACTATTGTAATTGTACTGGGGTGCTGTGAACTACACCCATATGAGATGGCAAACTCAGTTGATAGATGTTGCATGTGTTTTCATTGCCCCATCAACCAGCCGTTCCCCTGTCTTCTTTCTGTCTTCGGGTCTCCCTAGTCACTGAGACACAACAATATTGAAAAAAGACTGGTTACTAACACTACAGTGGCCTCTTAAGCGTTCAAGTGAAAGGAAGAGTCAGATATTGCTCACCATAAATCAAAAGCTAGAAATGATTAAACTTCATGAAGAAGACATACTGAGAGCTGAGGTAGGCTGAAAGCTAGGCCTCTTGAGCCAAACGATTAGCCAAGTTGTTGAGTGCAAAAGAAACATTCTTGAAGGAAGTGAAACGTACTATTCCAGTGAACACATAGATGATAAGAAAACAGAACAGCCTTTTGCTGATGTGGAGAAAGTTTTGATGTTCTAGATGGAAGATCAGACCAGCCACAACATCCCCTTAAACCAGAGCCTAATCTGGAACAAGGCCCTGACTCTTTAATCCTGTGAAGGCTGTGAGAGGTAAGGAAGCTGCAGAAGAAGAGTTTAAAGCTAGCAGAGGTTGGTTCATATGCTTTAAGGAGAGAAGCCGTCTCTAGAACATCAAAGTGCAAGGTGAAGTAGCAAGTGCTGATGGAGAAGCTGCGCAAATTATGCAGAAGATGTCGTGAAGAAAAATAATGAAAGTGACCACATTAAACAGATTTTCAATGTAGACCAAACAGCTTTCTATTGGGAAAAGATGCCATTAAGGACTTTCAGTGCTTGTCTTCAAAATTAAAAGGACAGGCTAATTCTATGGCTAGGAGCTTATGTAGCTGATAACTTGAAAACTGAAGCCAGTGCTCATTTCAGTTCAGTTCAGTCGCTCAGTCGTGTCTGACTCTTTGCAACCCCATGGACTGCAGCAAACCAGGCTTCCCTGTCCATTTACCATTCCAGAAATCCTAGGGCCCTTAAGAATTGTGCTAATAAATCTACTCTGCGCATGTTCTAGAAATGAAACAACAAAACCTGGATGATGGCAGCACATCCATTTACAACATAGTTTACTGAATATTTTAAGCCCACTCTTGAGACCTACTGTTCAGAAAAAATGAGTTCCTTTTAAAATACTTTGGGACTTCCCTGGTTGTCCAGTTGCTAAGACTTTGTGCTCCCAGTCACCCGCAAGCTCTGATCGAAATGTTCAATGAAATTAATGTTGTTTTCATACCTGGAACACAACATGCATTCTTGCAACTTGTGGTTCAAGGAGTAATTTCAACTTTCAAGCCTTATCATGTAAGAAATGCATTTTGTAAGGCTATACCTAGTATAGATACTGATCCTATGATGTATCTAGGTAAAGTCAATTGAAAACCTTCTAGAAAGGATTCACCATTCCAGATGCCATTAAGAACACTTTTATTGCATGGGGAAGAGGTCAAAATATCAACATTAACAGAAGTTTGGAAAAAGTCGATTCCAACCCTCATAGATAACGTTAAGAGATTCAAGACTTTAATGGGGAAAGTAACTGCAGATGTGGTGCAGATAGCAAGAGAACCAGAAGTGGAGTCTGAAGATACAATTGAGTTACTACAATCTCATGATAAGACTTTAATGGATGAGGAGTTGCTTATGGATAAGCAAAGAAGGTGGTTTCTTGCCACTTGGAATCTACTTCTGATAAAGATGCTGTGAAGATGAATAAAGATGTTGTTGAAATGACAACAAAAGATTTAGAGTAGTACATCAACTTGGTTGATAAAGCAGAGGCAGGGTTTGAGAGGATTAACTCCTGTGTTGAAAAAAGTTCTCTGGTGATGGACATGCTCTCAAACAACATTGCATTCTACAGAGAAGTCGCCAGTGAAAAGACTCACTCAGTGCAGCAAAACTTTGTTGCCTTGTTTTAAGAAATCGTCACAGACTCCCCACAGTCTTCCAGCAGCCAGTCATGTTGACCAGTCAGCAACCATCACCATCGAGACAGGATGCTCCACTAGCGGAAAGGTTACAGTTTGCTGAAGGCTTACATGATAATTAGCATTTTTACCAAGCAAGTCTTTTTAAATTAAGGTACCTTACATGTTTTTAGACATAATGCTATTGCACACTTAAAAAGACTACCGTTCATTGTCGACATAATTTTTATATGCTCTGGGGAAGCAGAAATTTCTTGTGACTCACTTTATTGCCATATTTGGCTTTACTGTGGTGGTCTGGAAGCCGAACCTGCAATATCTCTGAGGTCTGCCTGTGTATTATTTCATTCCATTTATGTAAATGATACTGTGATAAGCTGGAGGACAGTTATGACTCTCCTATAAAATAAAAATCTTGGGCTTTCTAACAGATGTTTTTCTCATGAGGCTTTTTATCACTCCCTGTGTTAAAATCTGTATTTTAGGAGGTTGCTAGAAGCCTAACTTAGGAGTAATAGGAATGTCATTGTATTGTTATCATCTTTTAAAAAAAGCATAATTAGTTGAATTACATGCTTAATTTTGCCCACTTAATTATTCTAGACAAAGGTAAACCTAACAGGTAGCTTGTACAAACCAGTCCTAAGCGAACATTAACCCACCTCTGCCAGCCATGTAATGGTACCCATTAACACTGCTGACTTTACTCCTCAGTCGCCAGGCCTACAAAAAGGCAAATGTCACACATGTAGGCAGGAAAAGTTTTGCATCTTGATACTTTTACAATTAATATTCAGATATCCACACGGAAGTAATCTAAAGAAAGCTGATAACGCAGTTCAGAAGTCAGGTGTATTAATTAGGGAATGAACAGTGTGTCAGAGAATGTATTCCCGACTTGCTCCAGGGTTGACGTTTTGTTAAAGCCCCGTGTAATCCGTGTGCTCTTCATTCCAGAGGTGGACATCCTTACTTGACGGGCTTGGCAGTGGCTGGCGGAGCGTACTATCTGGGCCTGGAAGGAGCAATCATTGGGCCCATACTTCTCTGCATACTTGTGGTGGCTTCCAACATCTACAGTGCCATGCTAGTGAGTCCCACGAACTCAGTGCCCACACCCAACCAGACCCCATGGCCTGCTCAGACTCAGCGGTGAGTTCCAGCTGAGTGATCATAAGCCATGTATGAAATTGGGCTCACAGTCTCTGTGTTTTCACCTGAGTGTTGTCTGTTAAGATACAGAATATCCTTTTGCCTGCTATATAACTGTCACCTTGGGGATTCCCTTAGCTCTCTCCTGTGTTGGAATTGTATTTCCCAATATTGTTTTCTTTCTTGATTTCTTCCTGCTTTTTGTTGGAGCACATCCTCCTGTAGATTTTTGGGAAAGAATGCATCGTAGGTAAATTTAGGGGATGATACATGTCTGTAAAGGCTTCTTCTAAAGTCATTCTTACTCAATAGCTTGCCTGGGTAGAGAATTCTGTTTAAAAATTTTTCCCTGTGTAACTTTATTTCTTCACTGTTTTCTAACTTTCATAGTTGTTGAAATTCTGGGGCCACTCTGACTCCTGATTCTTTGTAATTCAAATGTTTGAAAACCTATAGGGTCTTCTTTTTGTTTGTTTTTTAATCTATTTTTGTTGTGTTTGAATTGGCACTTTTTTCAAGTACCTCTGTGACCTTTAAAACTAGAAATTTATGTTCTGCCATTCTGAAACTTTTCTTCAATCATTTTATTAATGATTTCATTCTCTCCCTTTCAGAAACTTATTTTTATTTTGATGTTGACCCTCCTACACTGGTCTTGTCATTTTTAAATCTTTTCTTTGATATTCTTCTGGTTCTGTCTTTTTGGCTCTCATTTTCTGGATGATTTCTCCAATTTTATCTTCTATCATCTCTGTAGAGGTTTCCTTTTGAGCTGTCATATTTTTGGGCAGTCTGGTTTATTGAGATATTATTTGTGTAAATAAAATTTTCCTTTTTTAGCATATAGGTCTGTGTTAGTTTTCTATCATATGTAGCAAATTTTCACTAACTTAGTGGCATAAAGCCACACATTTATATGGAAGTCATGAGTCAGAGTACAGGAACAATTCAGCTAGGTCTTCTGCTTAGAATCTTCCAAGGCTACAGTCAAGGCATGAGCTCAGGCAGAAGTTTCATCTGCAGATTGGGATCCTCTTCCAGGCTTGCCTGTTGTTGACAAAATTCCTGTGTTTTCAGTTGTAGCCACAAATTGAGGCTCCTAGAGGCTGCCTCTTTCCATAGGCATTTTATAACACAACGCTTGCTTCCTCCAGGCCTTCAGTAGTGTTTTCCTAACTTCTGTAGCTAAGACTCTTTTGCAAAGGGCTCACATATTGTCCTTTTGATTAAAGTCAGTTGCTTAGGGACCTTAATTACATCTTTAATATCCCCTAACCTTCACCATATTAACACGATATAATCACAACATTCGGGGCTTCCCTCGTGGTTCAGTGAAAAAGAACCTGCCCACCAATGCAGGGTACGCAGTTTTCATCCCTGGGTGGGGAAGATCCCCTGGAGAAGGAAATGACAACCCACTCCAGTATTCTTCCCCTGGGAAATCCCATGGACAGAAGGAGCCTGGCAGGCTGCAGTTCACGGGGCCACGAAAGAGTTGGACATGACTTAGCGACTTAAACAACAGCAACAACAATAATCACAGTATTAGGTTTCTGATACTTTTGACTGTTGGCTTATGTTAAGAGTGAACCAGTCAGGATTTGTGGGCTGGTTGTTGTGTGTGTCACCACAATATAATCTGCCAGGACCGTTGGTCTTGTGCAGCCATTGATGCCAGTGCGTTTTGGTTTCCCTGTGGGGCTGCTGAATTCCTCAGTGAAAGGTCTTTTAATCTCCTGCTCAGAGGTTGATGGCTTGGCTGCCAGCATTCTGGGAGCCAAGACAGGGAAAGGGAACCGGACAGCATTTGAGATGTAAATCCTCTCTCAGTCTCCCACTGTCAGTATGTACCCCTACCCTTATCCCTGCCTGTTGTCCCCCAGTCCCGAGACTTTTTTTTGTTTTACCTTCTCTAAGGGAGGAAAAGACTTGAATTTCTGCCAGTAATACAAAGCATTTGCCTGGCTGGGTGGAGGTGTGAGTGACAATATTGGACCCATGAGGTCTCCCTGCATTTTAGGCACACTTTAAAGGAGCCCTTCTGTGTTTAGTCCCACCTTCGACCCCATTTCCAAAGTTACTTGATATCACCAATTCCTGAGCTTGATTGAATAACTCCTGGCTTAGGATTCAGTTTTTTAGGTCATGCTAGTCATAGCAGTTCTTCATCTGCTTTCCACTTACGGAAAGTTTGTTTCTTTTAACCTCTTATGTTCTCTTTTTTAAGGAAGATTTATGCCTTGTAATTTTTTTTTTTAAAGATATATATATTGATTTATTTATTTGGCTTGCATCAGGTCTTAGTTGTAGCATAGGGGCTCTCTAGTTGTGGCAGGGGGGTTTAGACATGTGGGCTGAGTTGCCCCAAAGCATGTGGGATCTTAGTTCCCGACCAGGGATCGAACCCCCATCCCTCTGTATTGCAGGATGGATGATGGATTCTTGACCACAGGACTACCAGTGAACTCCCTCTAACGGGGTTTTGAAAAGGCCTGAAGGAATCATGTGTCCAACACAGCAGTTCCTGGTGGAAAGTCTAAATGACCTCTTAAATAGTAACAACCAGCCACCATAGACATTTACTGGGACTCATTTTGCCAAGTTCTTTGATAAAACTTTACCTGCATTGTCTTATTTTACTTAACCTGTCCAGTGTTTCCATGTGAGGTTAGGAACAGTTGTTTTCCGTATCTTATAGATGAAGTCAAGGCTTAGAGAGGTTATCCTGCCTGTGTTCACATAGAAGTAAGCAGGTGAGGTAGTGTGTTTTCAACTAGAGATCTTTCTTTTCCTTGACCATCCCCCCAGCCCTGCTCAGGAAAAGACAGCCTCCTCTGTCTTCTTGCTCAGTAGATGTTGCCCCTCCCCTCCACGTGCCTGTGTGTGGCCATCCTTACAGGCTCCTGTCTTCTCAGGTCACCATCTCTACCCAGTCCTACCTGTTTCACCTCAAATCCACCCTTTCCTCTTTTTCTCCAGTGCCACCCACCCTGGGCCCAGCCACAGGGTTTCTCACCTGGACTGTTGTGGCATCTCAGTCTCCCGGCCAGCCTCTCAGCATCCGCTCTTGCTGTCTTCCAGTCTCTTGACACTGAGCAGATGTGTCCTTTTTAAAGGGGAGACATATCTGGTCGTGATGCTCTTCCACCAGAACTGGCCTCCCATGTTCTTACCAGGAAGATCAAAACCCTTCCAAGGCCCTGCGTGGTCTGCCTGTGCCTGCCTCATGCATCTGTAACATCTTCCAGAGCGGCAGCCACACTGGCTTTCTGCCAGGGCCTCAGATACACCAGCTCCATTCAAACCCTAGGCCTTCAGACACGCTGCTTTCTGTGTCTGGACAGACTCTCCCCCTCCCCAATCTTTCCTTGCCTAATTAACTCCTAATCATTCTTCAGATTGCAACTCAAATGTCAGTTCATCAGAGCTTTCCCTCCTCTCAAGATTAGGTTATGTCCTACGTTTAATGCTCTTAAGGATAGTACCTCCTACCTTTTCTTTTTTTACAGCTTTCATTTATACACTTGATTATTTGCCTTTTCCCTTTTTACTGTGGTTGCCGCTACTGCCGGGCCATGCCCGTTTTAGTTACTGGGGTATTCACCATACCCATCAACCTTCAACAGTGCCCTCTTCCTAGTTCAAGGAATGCTTGGGCTGGGAGGGAATAGTGTCTCCAGGGTCATGAGCTATGGAAGGGTTCAGCTTGTCTTAGAACTCTTGTGCTGTAACCTGAGAATGTCTTCAGTCCATTAGCCCTAACTGTAGATGCAGCCACTGGTTGGCTGAGAAGATCCATCTGCATGACTATTTCTGTGATTGTTTCTAGGTCCTATGTAGTGCTTCTCACTGTTGACAGTGGAGAATACACTATTTCATCTCAGTAAATGTTGACACAGCACAGCTTTGGGCTCCCAGCTGTTTTGGCCTCAACTCAATTATTAGAACCTATGGCTTCCCCTGTTCTCTGTTAACACTGGGACTGTCTGGGAAGTATGGGGAAAGACAACACCCCTGCAATCACAGTTTTTCAAGTCTCAATACTTTTTGGTTTTTGGACAGAATAATCAGACTTGATTTGATGTACTTATTTCATTCCTACCAAAACCTGAGCAGCAATCCTTGAATGTTAAAGCTCAGAAAAACCTGTAAGAAGGAAGTCAGGGCATATCCCAGGAACTCCTCTGGGGATGCTGTTCGCTGTATTTAAGTTTTCTTTTGCCCTCTGCCACACCTTGATGTGACCAGAGGTGACAGCTAGAAGGTGGTCCTTTAAGGAACTCAGCTTTACCTTTGGGGGATAGAGTTATTAGTAAACTCATTGCTGTTTTTAGAAGCATTATCTTAACCTGACTGTGATTATCTTCCATAATTTAATACCCAAAGTTCAATCAAAGAACTTTCTTTTTATGAAAGAAATTACAAATGATTCCCAAATGAAGAAGGTTTAACTTAGGAGTTTTCAACTTAGTGATGGTGTGAAAGCAATACACATTCAGTGGAAACTGTACTCAGATTTCTAATGTTGATCTTTTCCTGGGCTAGCGATATGCAGTACAGCTCTCTCCTGATGCTGGGCAGTGGGGGCCGCAGCTCTATCAGCCACGTGATCACAAGGGGATACAACTGATATGCCTACGCCACGCAGCACCCAGACAACTGTTCTGTTTTGTGCTTTCAGTACAGTGTTCGGTAAATTACTTGAGATATTCAACACTTTTATTATAAAACAGGCTTTGTGTTAGGTGATTTTGCCCAACTGTTGGGTTTCCCTGGTGGTTCAGTGGTAAAGCAGCCACTTGCCAATGCAGGAGATGGGGCTTTGGACCCTGGGTGGGGAAGATTCCCTGGAGGAGGAAATGGCAACCCTTTCCAGTATTCTTGCCTGGTTAATCCCATTGACAGAGGAGCATGGTGGACTACAGTTCTTGCAAAAGAGTCAGACAAGACTTAGTGACTAAGCAACAGCAGGCCAGTGTAAGTGTTACAAGCATGTTTAAGGTAGGTTAGGCTAAGCTGTGATGTTTTGTAAGTTAAGTGTATGAAATACTTTTTTGACTTAAAATATTTTCGGTGTACAGTGGGTTTCTTGGGAAGTGTGTATGTGTGTGAGTTGCACAGTCATGTCTGACTCTCTGCAACCCCATGGACTGCAACCTGCCAGGCTCCTGTCCATGGAATTCTCCATGTAAGAATACTGGAATGGGTTGCCATTATCATCTCTACGACATCTTTCTGACCCAGGGATCAAACCCTGGTCTCTTGCATTGCAGGCAGATTCTTTACCATCTGAACCACAAGGGAAGCTGTCTTAAAGATATTATTAAGTATGAAGCCAGGTATAATGCCATCATAAGACAAGGAAGATCAGTATTTGGCAATTATGCTTAAGTTTAACACCTCCTACTTTTTAATAGAGCAAGAAGTTATTTTTGTCTTTGTAAAATAACATATGACAATGTTCTCATAAAGAACCATGACTCCTCCAGACCTTTACCTATTCCTTGAGGGCTTCATTTGGAGTATGCTCCCTATCATTCTAGTTTAGCATAAATGCTCAATGAAAATTTGATGAGTTAATAGATTAGTGAAACCAGGAGCAGATCAGTTTAAAAGATCTTTTCACTATAAGGCTGATAAAAGAGTATGGGCCATAGTAACCTCCAGCCTTAGAACTCTATTCCAAATTTTTGGAAGAGGCAGGGTGTACATAAGTGATGACATGTGCTCCGTCACAGATGTGCTGGTGGGGGTTTAGGAAATGCATACTCAGCTCTCCCGAGCCTACTAAAGTAAGTTACCTTAGTCAGTGTGAGCTTTTCTTTGTAAACATCCACAATGTACTCTTTCTCTGGGAAGCTGGGAGTCAACAACTCTTGAGTTGTTAAATCAGAGAAGACTTAAGCATTCACATAAATGGATTTTTTAAAAAATTTCCTGGAAAACTTCAGGGGAAGCAGATCCCAAAATATTTTCAAGGAGCCAAGAGGATTGCAGGTGAGAAATCACATCACACAATCCCCCTTGCAATGAAAGGAGCTGTGAAATGTTCACAGCAGTCTCTGCCCCCTGGTCACGTGAGGCCTCACCCCACCTTTTTTATTCTTGATAAATTCTGCCACTGTGGTTCAAAAGAAAGCAAAAATCCTTATGGTTTGGGAAAGAATAGTATATTTAGGTGGTTTAGGTGGGACATTTACTGTGTTTAGAAATAATACTGTCAGAGAAATACCCCAGCAGAGCAGTCGTTAGGACTCTGTGCTTTCACTGCTGAGGGCCCAGGTTCACTCCCTAGTTGGGGAACTAAGATCCCACAAGCCGTGCAGCACAGCTGAAAGAAAACACTGTCAGTGCAGTTTTTATTCCTTTGTTTCTTCCTAATCTGGAGGGTTACAGTTTTACGAGCCCTGTGGATTAGTTAGTGCTGTGCCTTTTGATGAGACCAGGAAGAAATTATATCTCTATCTCTGGGTTATGGAGTTTGTTTTCCAGGAGGTAATTGAGGTTCAGTTCAGATCAATGTTACTTCTGTAGGGTTTTACACACACGCACATACACACACACACCCATCACCACCCAAAACATCTAGAGAAAACATACTGTCAGATGGAAAACACTTAGTAGCTGTTTTCTTAGCTTGCTTCATTGTGTTTTCTTTCTTCTGAGTCCTTCAGGAGGCTTTCTTGGCCTGGAGGCAGAACTGAATAGCAGGTATGAATTTCAGGGTTATAGCTAAGCTTACTTGTCAACAGAAAGCAGTCACCAGGCCAACCACAGTTTTAAATCTTATTTCATACATCTTTGCCCTGAGGCAGCTGTTTTCATTCATAATTTAGGGGAATTGAAGAGTTAGAGATTGAAGCTTGCAGGCATCTTAGAAATTTGAAAAGATATGAAAGAATGAATTTTAAAACTTTATGGTGTTAGAAATGCTTTGTAATACTGATCAGTTTTTGGTTATTGGTTTTAAAGGAATTCCAGGGCTTCCCAGAATTGAGTGCTACGTGAATTTCATATAGTCTTGGGCAACTTTTAGCCAGCTTTACCTGTACACAAATGTAGGTGAGACTGTGAAAAAGAGATATATAAATAAACGGGTAGGTAGCTATCTAGAGCAACGGTTGTGGGGGAGGAAGGTGAGACTCTGCTCCCATCAGGGGACATTTGGCAACATTTAGAGACATGTTCATCATCACAGCTGTGGAGGGTAGGAGCTGAGATGCTGCTCAGCCTCTCACGGTGCACAGAGTGGTCAGCAGCGCAGCTATTGAGAAACCTTGATTAGATAGATACAGAGATAGATGGATATTAATACATATAAAAGGCTTCCCTGGTGACTCAGCGGTAAAGAACCCGCCTGCCAATGCAGGAGACGCGGGTTTGATCCCTGAGTCGGGAAGATTCCCCTGGAGAAGGAAATGGCAACCCACTCCAATGTTCTTGCCTGGGAAATCATGGACAGAGGAGCCTGGCAAGTTATAGTTCATGGGGTCGCGAAAGAGTCGGAAATGACCCAGCGACTAAAAGACAACAGCAATACATAAAACGTGTGTGTATAAATCTTAGTTTGGAGAAGTTTTTCTCAGTATATTAAGGAGGTAAATTCATTCCAGCTCTTTGACCTGTTGGCATATATTCAACATGGTGAGTTCAGTCATGTCATACATAATCCCTTTCACAGCCACAGGAACCATAACTAGGAAGCTTACCCCTTCCTCAAAGCTGTTCCTTTGGATGTCAAGCTGTGCTGGTTGGAGATGTGCTTGAGATATAAGAGGCTTCTGGTGCCATCCAGTGAAAGAGCCTTCAGATAACTGAGCTAATATAACCTTTTTTTTTCTGTATCATTTGACCTGTGCCCCACTTGACATTTAGGTACTTCCTACGTGATGCTAAAGGGTTAACCTTTATTTTACCTCTGCCTGCCTGTCTAACCCTCCTAATCGGTGATATGGTTGTAAAGGAGCAAAGCAATCTGTCTAAAAGGATGGTAATAAACTTGTGCTTCGTATCTGTATCATTTAAGATAGATTTGCCTGTATTATATCCAAAAAAATAAAAAACCAAACAGAAATCCCACCATCATGAGAACTTTAACAACTAACTAGAAGTTTATTTCTCTCTTGGCTGTAAGAAGTACAAAAGTAGGCAGATTAGGGCTTAGTGTGCCTGTTCCACAGATATCCATGCTAAGCTTGACCCCCACCTTGATGTTCTGTCAGCCTTGGTATGAGGTCTTTTCATCTAAGACGAGTGCTTGTTTATTGATAAACTCTGACCTGGTCATTTGGCTGCCAACAAAAATACAGACCTGGCTGGATAAATGATGTAGCAAAGGCCAACTAGCTACTACAGTCCTAAGTTAGGCCCCAATACAGCAGACCCCCTCCATCCAACCCAGGTATTACCTGCCAGTTAGCCACATTCACTTGAAACAGTAAAAGCACACGGTCATTTGATGAAAAGCCCTGTCCCATTTCTCCTGCCCTGAACCACACCACTCAGAGCTGGGACGTTGCTGGATCAGTTTGCCTGTTTTGCAATAAAAGTTATCCAGTTAGCATTTACTCTTTAGTCTCTTATTGTTTTTCTCTTTAACATCATTGTGTCTCCTTTCAGTCAGCATGAAGGGGAGAAGGTCAGAAAGGATCACCTTTCTCTTTTAAGGACGTTGCCCAGAAGTCACTCAACACTTCTACTTACATCTCAGCGGCCAGATGTTAGTCACATGGTCATTAGTTTCAAGAGAGTCTAGGGAAACAGTTTTTAGGGTAGACCCTCCAGAACAAAACTAGAGTTCTCATTACTGCAGGTTAAGAAACAACCATCAGACTTCGAAACAATACTCAGTGAAAATACCAAGAAAGAAACCCAGTGACTACATAAGGGCACCACAGCTCTCAACTTATAAGAATATTATATGACAGTGAATTACTGGTCAGATGCTATTTTTCTTTTCTAAGTATCTCTGTGGTTTTACTTTCCCCCCTTTTCCTAAAAGCAAAACTAATCATTCTGTCATTTTTTTCTTAAAGGACTTTCCGTGATATTTCTGAAGACCTAAAATCTTCGGCAGACTGACTTGGTTTCCAACCGCAGTGATTTCTCTAAGGAAATTCAACCTTGACTGTGAGTTCAGCTCGGCTGTGACCTCCTGTCCTTTCAGCCGTGCCTGGCAAACAGAGCCCAGGACAAGACGCAGGAGCCTTCTGGCCTTCCGGACAGAATGCCTGGACAAAATGCCTGGCTGTGGGCTGCTTTGCATTTTGAAGCACAGCTTTAGAGCTCAGAAATGTGGTTTACTCACTTAAGTGTTGCTAAGATGGCTTGAAAAGTTTCAATTTATACACTGGTATTGTGGCTTGAAATTTTCCCACTTTGGTTATCTATATTATAATACGTATTTATAACTTTTTTTTTTTTAAGAGCCGTAAACTACCTGCTGTAAATAGTGTGATTTTCTCCTGTTTTAAGAAATCTGTCCTTAAACTTTTCTACGACAGTCACTTTTCAATGAAGTGGGCTTTCACTTTTGAGAATGTAGTTGCTTGAGCAGGAAAAATGAGTCTTCTCCCTTCTTCCACAATGTATGGTCCTCTCATAAGAAAGATCAGATCTTCAGTGTAAGGGTGGGTGGCTTATTTGAAGTTCAGTTAGTTGTCTGTTGTAGCCATAGAAGAAGAAAGACTGAAGCTCTTCCTCCCCCTCTCCCTCCATCCCCTGTTACTCTATTGCCAGATTTCTAAAACTTGGCTGACCACACTGAAATTAATTATTAAGCTGCTGTTAGTAGTAACAATATGATAGAATTCATGTTGTGATTTTTTTTTTTTTCTTTCCAAATGTTTTAAGTAAAAAAATCTCAGGGGCAGCAGAGTTCTGATTTGTTAAATGTCTCTGTTATACTATTTAGAATTTGGCCAATTAGTTACTTACTAGTGTAAAATTTTGTATCTGTGTAGTATCTTCCCATCATTTAGCACAGTGCCTTGCACACAGACTCTAGATGAATGCTTGTTGAATTAACTTGTGACTTTTAAAATATCTCAGATATCACAATAACCAGCATACTGCTCTACATTTTACAAAATCTTTTCACACAGATTATTTCACAGTCACGTCACATCAACTTTCATACAGCTTTGTATTATTTTGTGTTTCACACAGATGGGGAAGCTAAGGTTCAGAAAAGTGACCAACTTCAAGTCATACAGTTTAGTAAAATTTGACCTCAGATCTTTTTGATTCAGCAGCCTGCCAACCTTGCTATGCTCCAGTGACTCTTGTAGTATCTTAACAGTTTTTCCAGTGCTATGAGGTAGAATCATGTCCTATCCTGTGACATAGACTACAGTTAATGACAGGGCCAGGACTAGAACCCAGCTTTTACCTTTGTGCCCTTTCCTCTTTGTAAAACAACCTTCAGCCTCTTTCTCTGTCCCCAAGGGAGTATTCAGTATGGAGGAGAGAGGATTCTTAAGTAACAAAGATTTCCTTTTTGGAAAAACATTTAAAAGTAGAAATCCTTTTTTCTAAAACTGTATTTTCTCATTAAGAAGCATAATTAATGATAATTACATTAAATTTATTCTGATATTACTTAAGAAAAACTTGGTCTAGAAAAGAGGCTACCGGGAGGTCTTTGTTTTATACAGTAAACTATATGCAGATCTCTTATATTTCCTATGAATCCTTCAACAGTTACAGTCTGATATTCCACCAAGTGCTACATTTGGCATTAATTAACTCATTCTTTTCTTTAATCACTTGTTCAGTCATTCATTCTTTAAAGTATTGGTTGAGAGTTTCCCAAACTCTGGGTTCCTAAATGCTGGGCACTGTACAGGGTGCTGTAGGGGATAACTCATAAGAAGGCCTTCTCTTACCTTAAATCTTAGCCAGATTATGTGTATTGCTAAAATTAAAAATGTTGCATCAAAACTTTTAAGAAAGAAATCAGGTTTGTTTTTGTTAATGATATCATCATACAGCTGTGATTAGCACATATTTATAAGAGGCAAATATTATGCACAATGAGTTAGTGTGCATATATAAATTATGTTCCTCCAAAGTGTGTTTAGCTATATAAAGTGAAATGGTAAACATACCAACTTGAGGTGCCTCATGTATGGGTCTTCCTGGTCATAATTATTAGTATGAATAGTAGGTCTTTAGAGGGGGGACTCTGAGCCCTAAGAGAACAGTTTAGAGCTGTCAAAATTGGTTCTGATGTCATGTCACCCTGAAATATCAAGAGCAGAGGTGCCCCAGATTACTGCCCAGTTATATCAGGAGACTTGAACTGCCCCAGTGTTCCAGCAAGACGATCTCAGGATTTGACCCAGAAAGAGAAAGTTCCCTGGAAACAGATAATTGATGAAGTAGAAGTAGCCTCAGTAAAAGCTAAGTACAGAAATCCTGTCACAGTATTCTGCATTTTACCGCTTTATTAAAGATGAGTTTGAAGGTCACATTCACTACTCAGCTGTAAACTGATGGAGCGGAGAAAAGCTCCGCACGCAGCATGCTGCTCTCTTTTCCGAGAGAGAACGGGGCATAGGACTTTCAGCATAAACCCATGCCATGTAAGTCCAGCGTCAGTTCCAAAATTTCTATCACACTCTCTGTTTCTGGAAGTGATCTCTGCCAGACTGCCTTAGATACCAGTTTTGTTTATTTTTAAGTTTGCAGGAATTCTTAACACCCATTTCCATTAAAGGTGGTTAGCTGGCAGAATTTTCCCTTGACTTTTGAGACTGGTGCAGATTGACTCTCGATAGCCAAGAAGCGTTATTTAAACAACCTGAGTAGCTTTGGAAATAGCAGTTTATTCCAGTTGGAGGGCTTGCAGATGAGGTCCTCTGGCTAACCTTGGTCTTAATAAGAACCCGCTGTGACCCATCTAGTACCCTTGGTTCCACTTTGGTTGTATTCAGGGTTTCAGGATGTATCACTACCCAGCAAGATTTACTCAGAAATTCAGGCCATGAGGGGTTAGCCTAGAGCAAAGTAATTTCAGGTGAGCTCACCAGAGCTTTCAACCTCAAGGTTTGTAGGAAAACTGTGGTCTCCACTAAGGGTCTCCCAAGATCCTTATAAAAGTATTAGAGTAGGCGTTTTGCAGTAGAAATAGCCCCTGGCAACATAGTTCCAAATGTTAGTTCCAGCCAAGGACAAGTATTTTTTTGTTTTTATGTATTTCTTGTCTTTGCACATTTTGCCATCAAAATATATTCATTTCATTAACTCATGCACACACGCGTGCTAAGTCGCTTCAGTCATGTCTGACTCTCTGCGACCCCATGAACTGTGGCCTGCCAACCTCGTCTGTCCATGGAATTCTCCAGGCAAGAATACTGGAGTGAGTGGTCATATCTTCTTCCAGGGGAATCTTCCTGACCCAGGGATGGAACCTGAGTATCCTGCGTCTCCTGTATTATCAGGCAGATTTTTAACCGCTAGCACCACCTGGGAAGCCCTAAGAGGAAGTCAGTGTTCAGTAATTATGTTTCAAAACCTCATTTTATTTGGAAATGACCTAGCTATTCAATAAACTTTCATCACTTGATTTAGTTACTCCAGTCTGGAGAGACTATTTTAGATGGGCATTCCTAAAGTATAATTATTCTTAATAGAGTTTCTCTAAAAGCTCTTGTCTCATTTATATTTTTCTTTTTTAAAGTTTCTTCACTCGAGTTACTTTCCTTGTTGACAAATTTAGCTTACATTAACTTAAGATCTGCAAAAAAAATATTCATGCTGTGTGAAACCACTAAACAGTTAATTTTTTTTTTTTTTTGTAGTTTAAAAATAAGAGAATTATAAACCAACATGTTCTGTCTGCCTCCTGGAGTCATAGAAATTCTGTGCTAGAATAGGTCTTATAGAATTAGGTGATCCTGTCAGTTAACAGAGAAGGAAACAAGTCCATAGGTTGAAGTGTCTTTTCTAACACGGCGCCCGTCAGTGACAATTCAGAGTAGAGTCAGTTCTTTTTTCTCTAAGTCCATTGTTCTACTTCTTTTCCCTTTCCCTCCTAGTTGAGTTGTTGTCCATCCCTAAGTCGTGTCCGACCCTTTGCGACCCCATGCAGCTTGCCAGTTTTGAAAAAAATGTGTTCCTTATAGCAGTAGTTGCAAGGAATGTTGTTAAGATGTTCTAAGTGAATGAAAGTATATATGAGTGGGGGAAGGGACTCTATGGTCAGTTAAAATTGAGGAATGCTGAATTTGTTTCCTTTCTGAAGTAGGACTTTGAAGAGTTTTTAACATGCTATTATATATTGTGAATTTATAAGAAGGACAAAGACTCTATTTACGAGACTTATTTCACCTTAAACTACACCTTCATCCTCTTTTTCTCAGAGCATCTCAAAGGACTTGGGGTCCTTTGGGAAACATGGCCCTCAAATAAAAGTTTACAGCTCTTTTAGAAGATATCCGTAGTAGAATTCTGAATGGTACATCGACCATGTAAACTGTAATATATCTCAAAGTTTAGTGAAATACCAGAAAAAAGCCGTATTTGCCATTCAGAGCTATACATCAAGTATAGAGATTCATTTCCACCTATGGTGTGTAAAGTCAGTATTTGTGTTTTACTTTTGAAAGTTTTTCAAAGATTAGTTGGAGTGCAAATGCAGTGGTGATATATTGATATGACATTTTAATAACGCTTTTGTATTGCACTTTATAGGTTTCAGACTGCTTTCATAACAACCCTGTGAGATAGGCAGGCGTCAAGAATTATCAGATCAAAGCTCAGAAAGGTTTTTTGTGATTTTCCCCTTAAGTTTATATCATGAAATGATGGAGCCAGAATTCAGTTGCAGAAATTCTGACTCCAAGTCCAGAGTTCTTTACGCCACACCTGGTTTCTTACTTTTTATTCTAGCTTTATATTTTACTCTGAAAGCTGTGGCAGCAAATTTTAAAACATTGTTTTGGCTTATTATCAAATACTATTTTTCATGGCAGTGACCCAGAAAACGTAACTCCAATTGTAATTATTCCGAAGAAAACCCTTCTTTTGTGCTTTGCAGTGCCACTTGTCAGGATGATTGGAGTGTATTTCAAATACCATTTGATTTTGAAACCAGGATTGGATATATAGTTGTTATTGCTCATGTAACTTTTGGAAAATGTATCATCTCTGCATTCTCAGGCAAAGTAGAGATGGTTTCAAAGTAAAGATTATTCAGATATAACCATGTGGCTTTTTTCTCACAAATGCTGTTTCTTAGCTTTAATTTGCTTTGACAACCTGATGTAACATCTTTGTAAATGTAAAAATATTTATATTTTGAAATAAAATTACTAGTGTTGAATGAATCAAATGGTAAACTTAGTCTCTGTGAAGTCAGACTTTGATGAATACATCAGTCCATCTCTTATGTCTTATATCTTGCCTTTCCTTTGGCACCAGTGTGTACAATGCATTTTTTTTTTTATTATTGTTTTTGCCATACATTGTTATGATATCACCATGGGTTTACATATGCTTCCCCTCCGGGTCCCCCCTCCCTCCTCCCTCCCCCCCGGGAAATCTCGCTGCACCAGTCCCGAGCATCTATCCTGGGCTGGCGATTGATTAGACACATGACATTAACATGCTTCAATGCCCTTCTCCCATATCATCCCACCCTTACCCTCATCCACAAAGTCCACAAGTCTATTCTATACATCTGCGTTCCTTTTGTTGTCTCCCATGTTGGGTTCTCATTACTGTCTTTCTAAATTCCATATATATGTGTTAATATACTGTATTGTTGTTTTTGCTTCTGGCTTACTTCACTCTGGATAATGGGCTCCAGTTTCGTCCATCTGAGTAGAATTGCTTCAAATGAATTTTTTTTTAATGCTGAGTAATATTCCATTGTGTATATATACCACAGCTTTCTTATCCATTC